>VZRH01004843.1:7137-46743 GCA_013397555.1 Urocynchramus pylzowi
CCCCCTCAGAGGGCCCGCAGCGAGTGGCGTCGCCTCTCCGCGATGGTGGGAGTGGAATCGGTGAATGAGCGCGGTCTCTGAAGGAGGGGAAAGCCCTGAAGCCCAGGCGGCGCTCGCTGTGTTTGTCCCCAGCCCGCAGCACCCCCCGCGCTGGGCCCAGGCGCGGAAGCGCGGCGCCGATGGGAAGCGGCGGAGGCAGAACGAGCCCGAAGGCTCCGTGTTGGAGGAGAACAAGCCCAGGCCTGAGGACAGCCGGCTGGACAGGTGAGCAGTGGTGACAGTGGCAGCGGCTGCCTGCTCTTTTGTTCGCCAGGAGCTCTTATACTGACCCTTCTACTCAGTTTTTCTAGCCCTGCCTGTTTATCAGTCGCTCACCAGCCACAAGTAGCCGGACTTGAAGGAGGAAACAGGATCGAGTGCAGTGCTCTTATCTTGGAGTCAGTTCTTAAGAGTCAGCATTTTTCATTCTTACCTCTTGAAATTTGCCCTTGATAATTTATGTCCTGTTTCGTGCTGGTTTACTGCCGTTTATCGAGGACTAACACTGCACATGCCCATTATGTTTGTAAATACGGGCTGTACAAACAGTTGTGGTAAAGTTGACGTAAATGACAAAAATTCAATTCTTGGAAATTATCTATTTTCTGTTTCTGAAGGGAGTACAGAGAAGTTGTGTTATATTTTAGTACATTTGTGGGGAAATCCAGTTTTGAGGTTACCCCATAACACTGCCTTCCGTGTTTGCCAGCACAGCTAGAGTTAACTATCTTATTTTATATCACATTTACAGTCTGAGCTATTCATGCCAGTCTTTCTTTTTAATCACTTTGATCTGTGGATGGGAGTTGTCCCCACAGCCCAGTTGATTGAATCAAGGTTTCTTGGAGAGGGGTAGGTTATGCCCACCCATTTTCCTTTGCTGACAATAAGCAGGGAACACGTTGGTCAGTGGCTCAAGTTACATTATCCAGAGTAGCTTAAACTAATTCCAGGAAGCATGGTTGAACAGCAGCACAAGGAAGAAACTTTACAGATAGTTTCAGTGTAAATAAGCAACACTTCTGTGTGTCTCCCAGTATTGAATTTTGCAGACATACTTCCTGGTTTCAGTTTGGATTGAGCTCTGATTGAAATTGTTCTCTTCCTCTGCCAAAACTACTTTTTGTTTATGCCAATCCGACCATGTCAAATTAAAATTCTCAAAAGTAAAGAGGATCAGGATAGAGGCTGTGTCATCTCAATAATCACAGCACAGGTTCAGAATCAAACAAGTATAAAAAGGTATCACATCACAGTGTTGAGGAAAAACTCAGGAGTTGGGACCAATTGGGATTCTGCTGCTTGTTCTCTACCACGGGAGAGCAATAACTGGATGTGGCCTGTATTCTCTGCAAATCTAGAAATTGGTATAAGCAAAAGTTAAAAATCCTTGGAGCTTGAACAGATCTTTGCTGAGGGACCTGTACTGTTTGCTATGGGTTTTTAATTTTGCCAAGTTGGTAACTGGGTTTCATCTAAAAATAACTTTTAGTTTGAATTTAACAAAATGCTCAAAGTTGTGCAAACCAATTTGGGAGCAGGGAGGGAGTTGGAGCTGGTTTTAGTGCAGATGGATCTAATTCCCTGACTCCAGGGGACATGTTTGCACAGAATACTGGAAAGTCTCCAGAGCAGTTCCAGATCTTCTGGAAAAACTCTGCTCTGTAGGATGCAGTTCTGAATTTTACTTAGGGAAAATTGGTCATCAGGAAGACAGACAGGGGAAACACTGAATAATCTGAATGCAGGCAGCAGGAGATGGTTGGGAAGGGATTTGGGCTTCTTCCCCACAAGAGTCTGAACCTGCTTGTGATGCTAATGGACTGCAGGAAAGTTATTAAACCAGTTTGCAAAGTCATAGCAAATCTCAGTTTCCTAGCTAAAATAGGGTTGTTTGTGCCTTTGCCTTCTCTACTAGGCATATCTTTATGGAGCATATACATGGAGCAACGCCTGTGCTATCATGTAATTTTCATTAATAAGCTTTGCAACTTAATCCTGTGTTTCAGCTTTTATCTCTTATATAGCTACTGAGTCTGCAGTCATCACAGAATAAATAATTGCTAAGTCATTTAGCTGAGTGAAAACAAGTGAGTAAATAAATGAAGTTTGTATTTCATGTACCATTTTCTGAAGAATATGAGCTGGAAGTTACTGAAAGCATGGGCTGGGTTATCAAGCCACAGTGGTCTGTTTCTGTAGATACCTACATCAATTTTAAGAAAACCTAATACAAACCACACAACCTCAAGGTGGAAGTCACTACTGATGCTTAATTATACAGTGGTAAAATTTTAATAGAACACAAGGTTTTCACAGCCATTTTGAGTATTGTAAATAATTATTTAAGGGAACAAGCTGTGAGGGGGGGACGTAAATACAATAACCCACACTATTAACATAGAGCCTTAATTTTTTTTTTTTCTTTCTAGTTTTACAACACCAGAAGGTCCTGGACCCCTTTCCAGGTGTTTAGACTGGGGAACTGCAGTGGAAGAAGATGAAATGAGGACCAATGTTCACAAAGAAATCGCAAGGTACCCCTGGTGTTTAAGATGAAGTGGTGAAAAGAGGAGAGATGGAAGTTGTCTTGTAGAATCTGTTTAAACTTGTATTTTTTAACTTCACCATTGTAGTAAAATCAGGCCAACCTCAGTCTCTTGTCTGCTCCTTTTAGATCAGCTTTGGGTTCAGTCCTGCAGGAATGTCATGGGATACTCTCTGGAGATTGGATGTGTATCCCAAAATAACTTCCTTTTGGAAGAAGCTTTTCCTGAATGTCTTAGATTAAAGTATCCTCTCACTAATGACTTCTTTTTTCATATCATTGCTGTAAGAAGTTGCTTTAGAAAAGAAAGTCAGGTAAAGCAAGTCCTTGTATTTTTATTTTTTAAGGGAAAACTGAAACATCCATTTCATAGCGAAAAGGTCTTTGCAAGGTCTGGGGTGCTGCTGCTTTTCTGAAAAGTTGATTTAACTGTGAGCTGTGACAGTGCACCTTTCATGTTCCTCTTCGTGTATATAATTTCTTAAAACTGATATGAATTCTTACAGACACAGAAGAAAGCTCCTGATAAATGAATTTTCAAGAGAAAGGAAGTCCTCCTCAGGAAGGTAGGTTAAATTTCTAGCTTAGCTGAGGAAAATCTTGAAAATATAATTTTCATTGTACAATGTTGTTTCTTAAAACACACAGTTTAAAATAGTTCATCTCAAGTCTGTTCCAACACCATGGTTTAGTAACACCCCAAGCATTTGTTTGAAAAATTTTAACATGTTTATTTATAGCCCAAAGTGGGTTTGTTTGAGTGTCAGTGGTTTTCTAGTAGTCCCAAACCTGCAATTTTTTTTTCTTCAGTTCTGATTCAAAGGAGTCCACGGTGACCGTAGAACTTGAGACAGATGAGGTGGTTTTGATGAGAAGACAAAAACAGATAAACTATGGAAAAAACACAATTGCATATGATAGATACATTAAAGAAGTTCCTAGGTAAGCTACTTGACTTTCTAGAAAACTGAATGTCCACCTGCAAGTCATACCTGGTTTTTATAAGCACATTAATGTGCTAAACTTGGTATCCAGTACACATTCAAATAGAAGGCATCTACAAATTAAACTTTTAAGACATTTTTGAACTGTTAGATCACACTAAAATTCAACTGAGGTGCGGTTTAAGGTTTTATTTTAATGAGTCAGTATATAAGAAACACCTCATGCTGCTGAAATGGAAATGAAAGTTCTTTTGGATGTGCTTGTCAGTGAGAGGAAATGAAACTGCTTTTTGCAGTCAGTTTTCTCATGAGTTAACTACAAGACAAAATGGGCTACAGTTGCTATTGAGTTTGGAATGAAGTTTTCAGATCTACGAATGATAATTCTTTGTTTTATTTTTATTATTATAATCATTATTATTATTTGACTTAGAGTCATAAAAACAAAGAAGTTTGTATGGAGCTGGCAAATCTTTGCTTGAGTGCTGGAATTGCACGTTGGTCTTTTATCATAAATAATACAATAAGTTAACATTTAAGGCAATGTTTTGTATGTGTGAATAAAGCTCTGATAATTTTTCATGTCTAATACCTGAATAGATGCCATCGTATACCAGGAGTTCATCCCAGAACTCCAAACAAATTTAAGAAGTACAGCCGTAGGTCATGGGACCAGCAGATCAGACTGTGGAAAGTTGCACTGCATTCCTGGGATCCTCCAACTGAAGGAGGATGTGATCTGCAGGAAATGTATGTACTGAGTATTCAAGATGCTGTTACAGAAATTGTGATGTGAAGTCTCGTGTTTCAGAAATAAACACCACCTCCAGCATAGTTCTTTTTGAGACAAGTCAGTGAGTGCTGAATGTTTTCCCCAATTATTTATCCACACTTAGTGCTGTTCAGTTCCTTCTCAGTCAAAATATCCAATAGCTTCCTGGGCCTTTCCCAGTCTCCTTGGAAGGGAATACATACATGTCCCTCACTTTTTTAATGGTGAAAGCAGAGCCAGTTCTGCACTGCTCTGTAAAATAATCACCACACCATCGATATGAGCCAGTTCTTTCCAAGCAGTCTTCAAATTATCTGGTAGGAGCAGTGCTGGAGAGTTCTCACTAATAGCAGGTCTGGATATTGAGCTTGGACCAATCCAGGGTATGAGAACCTGCCTCACCCTTCTCACTTGCTAGTTCAAGAGCAGTGGTATAAAATGTTTCTTCTCCAGAGAGGGAGAATTATGAACTCATCCCAAGCTCCAAGCATGGCCACAAGTGTTCACAGCCCAAGTTCTAGAAGATATAGAGTGATGCCCTAGTTATTTTCCTCTGTAGAAGCAATACAGCTGATCAGCAACATGTGACATAGAACTGGCAGTAGATGGACAGTTCTATGTCACATGTTGGAATGAAGGGGACAAAGATGGAAGTTAATTCCTCAGCAGGCAGTTTTGTGTTAATAAAGTAGTGTTTTTCCTTAGTGGAATGCTGATTTTAAAACTACTACAGAGCAATAGGATGTAAAAGAAAAGCTTCCTTTTAGCTTCCCTTTGCTTGCTATCAGTGTTATCAGTGTGAGGGGAGTTGGTCCTTCAGCTTCAGCCCTGCTGTGTGCATTGATGCTGCAATGCTACCTTCAGATGCTGAGGTCTAGGTCTGTGTATAATGGATGTTAAATCTTTGCAAAACAGATGGATGAAAACCTTGTCTGGGAAAAAAAAAAATTCCTCTCTTGTAACATTTGCATTGAGGCATTGCTTGAGCACTGGGTTTTTGTCTTTGACAAGTTGCAGTATTCAGTCTCAAGACTTTTAATTCAGTCCTTGGCCATTTTGGCACTAGAGCTGTTCTGCAGTTCTGTTTGCTCTCCCCAGTTTGCCACCACTGTCCTTGTGATCTCTGTAGGTCTCTTTTCTCTCTTCTTTTTTTTTTCAGAACTGCACAACAAAATGAAATCTTAACACTAAAAAATTAATTTGTTTTATGCTATATTCTTCTAAATGATTTTACAGTTGTCCTGTTGACCTTGATGAGATGGAGACAGAATCTGTTGGAAGCAATTCGACTGAATCTCAAACGAGCTGTCAAGATAATGATGTAAGCATATCTGTCATTTGCATAACTATTTGTTAATAATTGGTTCATTGCTTAGAATTATATCCAGAGCAGCCTGAATAGCTCACAGATCCCATCCTCTGCTCTGTTGAGGGACTGTTTATAAAGCTGAGCAGTCTTGAAATTCAGGTATTTTCCATCTATAGCCATTATCTGTCTGTAGTCTTGGGTTTAGAGAATTAGAACTTAAATGGTCATCTCAAATTAAAAATATCCCTTTTTTTCATAGCCTACAAAACAAAATTTGGTCATCTCAAATTAAAAATATCCCTTTTTTTCATAGCCTACAAAACAAAATTTCTCTGTTGATAGCAAATCAGCTATGAACTGTAATGTACAGTTGAAATACTACTTTAGATTGCAATATCTAATATTAAAATAGGGTGGAATTTCCTTGTCACACAGAAGTAGGGTCCTTTTATGTCCAGAAAGCTGAGCATTAAAGATCTAGGAATGCTTTTCTTACTGGATTTATTTTTCTAATATTAAATCTGTATAATATTTTAATGTGTGTATATATAGGTCCTTGGAACACTTGCAAGGTATCTTCAAGTGTGGTTGGATGGGCAGAATCTTACATCTCTTTAATGTTAAGACTAGCATTGAGTTTTTATGGCCTTTCAAATGTTTGAAAGCTTTTGTTATAGGATGGTCTAAATGAATTACAGAAGTTAATTGAATTACCTGTACTAATAACCTCTACTTAACTAGTAATTATTCATTGCCTTTCCCTTCCAGGATACCTGTTCTGGCACTCCCACCAAAGTTAGACATGTTGACTATCAAGCAGAAGGAGAATTTGACTTGGAAGTGTGTTTGAGTGAGCCACTGAAAGAATTTGATACTGTGAGTTAAATAGTCTTGTGCAACCTGTTTTAGAGAAAGTTTCTTTTAAATTTGAGAGGTTAGCTTGATCCATAACCTGTTAATAGTAAGAGAGCTTAAGCAAAGTTGAAGACTGTTCTCAAAGCTGTGACTGGTCTAGATATTTTCCAGACCAGACTTATGTGAAATTGCAATTAAGTTGTGTGACTTCTTGTTAACTTTTAATTTATGTATATCAGATTTTTTTATAAAGCTTTTCAATAGTAAAAATGGCCAATGGCAATGCTATCCTCTAGTAATTTTTAATAGCAAGGTCTTACCAATTTCCCCCCACTCCCTCCCCCACTGTGAACATGATTTCAGTTGTCCACCTGCAGATCAAGAGCCAAGTTGGGGGATGTTTTTTTTATGTTTCCTTGCTTTTACATATGGCTCTTGTAACACACCTGACCTGAAGTAATGCATGTGGTACTGAACCATGTGGCTGATTAGTACTAGTAAGCCCATCTACTGCAGTTACTCTAATTACCTTACCTTAAAAAAAACCACTTTTTTTACAAAAATGTTTCAGAAACATCTGGAAGTTTAATACCCTCAAGAAATTGGAAGTCAACATGGTAAAGTCTATGCAATAATGTTTTTTTTTTAGAAGTAGTAGCCTTAATTTGATATTTGTAAATAGTCATCAGTCATTTATTAATGCAGTCAAAAAAACCAATATCTAGGGAAAGTGCTTGATTCTTTCAGTTTTCTGGTTTTAAATGTAAAACTGTTGTAAATGTTACCAACTGTACAGATTTTTCTGCTGAGAGCAGTTCGTGTTTCTGTTGCTTTTGCGTGGGATGTTGCTGGAAAATAAACAGAACTGCGTTTACTTTTACATTTGACTCTTCATTTCCTGCTAGCAGTGCTCTGTGGGATAATGAAATGCAGGGGAATGCTGAAAGCCAAATGTCTGATAGTGGTACTAAACCAGGATATATCTGTGGTAGCACCATCCTCTGACTTTGAGGAGACCTTAAAATCTATGTACATGGCCACCAGAGTGAATTTGAGACAATTTCATGTAGTAGATGTCCATTAGCTGGTTGCCAAGTTCTGTTCTCTAGGAAAAACTGCTAGGAGAGCTGGGTGAAGACTTCAACTTCTTCACTTACAGGACAGCTTTTACAGTCACCTCACCTGGTTTTATCTCTTAAAATGGAATTTCTGGGTGTTGATGTTACACCCCTTAAACTCATCAACTCAAGGGAGTATCTTAGCTAGTAATATTGCTTACAGCTGTCTGGTTTGTTAGGCACTTTTGAAATCAGGTGACTTGATCTGATGGGGAAACTTCCAAGAGGAAACAGTGGCATTGGGATATGGTTGGTGCTAAGCTCTGATGTTGAGGAGACAGCCTTCCTAACATGTATTTTTTCCAAAGAAGGAACAACAAAATGGTAGTTGCTTTCTACCTGGACTGAGCACCCTCTGTAATTCCCAGATTGCTTTTCTCATGTCACATTTTCTGGCCACGCTGTTCCTGGTTGTTGTTAAGTATTTTTGGTGTGTCAGTCTGTAGCTGAGTATCAGAACTGCCAGTAGAATTGGTTTCTTTAAAAGAAGTTTTCCTATCCTACTGTAGCTACCCAAACAGGTTGGATCAGTGGGATACTCAGGAGATTGTTTAGAGGCTTCTGAGGGGTAAGGTTACTTACACCTGGTTTTGAAATAAGGAAGCACATGGGTTGGGACAATCTCTCAGGCACAAATGCAGGCTGGGGGATGAACAGATGGAAGGCAGCCCTGAGGGGAAGGACTTGGGGATGTTGGTGGGTGGATGAGGAACTTGAAGTGACTCAGCCATGTGCACTCACAGCTCAGAAACCCAGCTGTGTCCTGGGCTGCACCAAGAGCAGCAGGGCCACCAGGGCAAGGGAGGGGACTCTGCCCCTCTGTGAGACCCCACCTTGAGTGCTGCATCCAGCTCTGGGGTGGAATGTGAGGAAAACATTGTGAATAACACTAACCCCTGGGCAGGGTTCAGGCAAACAACTGGGATGCACTTCTCTGTTATAATGGAGCACACAAATAATTCTCCTTTGGCAAATGTCTTGAGGTGCTTTTAAATTTCTACAGAGTAACTTCTCAGTGGTTAGTCCATAATCTGGTATATAATTTGAGATTAATCCAACTAACCTGCTACTACTCAGGTTCTCAGCCACAGGCCTTGGGGTATGACCCTCCTGCATTGCCTGTGCCCTGCCCTCTGAACTGTGCCCTCCTGTGCATGACCCTGCCCTGCTGGGATGGGTGTTGCTTCTCACTGTGCTCACTCTGTTCCATCTCTGCTCTAGTCTATGTCACCTTTCAGTGTGCTCTGGCACTTCTGCTTCAGACTGTAAATTCTATGTCACTATTTTTGAGGGGTTTTTTGGCTAGTTTTTATCCCTTGTTTTCCTGTGGTGTGCTCCAGTTTGCTTACAGATATCTTAATTCTGTTGATCTCATTAAAAGCAATCTGAGGTGCTGTTCAGCTTTCACTTCTGTGCAGCACAGGAACCAGGTGGGTATGATCCAGACTGGAAGTGTAGCTGGTCTGTCTTCAGTAGCTGTTTGTGAAACAGGCTCAGATTTGTTACTTTTTCCTGAAGGAGCTGGCAATCCACAGTAATGTCTTAACTACAATTCCCCTTTGTATCAGTTACTTAGATCACTTAGTTTTTATGGTTGGTATTTAAAGAGAGCACTCACTTTGGATGTTTTTCCATAGGTCCTGAACACCAAATTGGAAAAATCTGGAGTTTTTTGCAATAGAATTAAGCCCTCTAGTGGTTAAATGTGGGCCAACCCATCCATTTAGGGCAGTATCTGGTAATAGAGGAATCTTACGGAAAAACAATGTCCATATGTTCAGTTGTGCATAGTTGCACGCAGTGGAGTTTGCTTCAGATGGAGAACAAGCAAGTACTGCTGTCAAATTTTAGCCTTATTAGGTTAAATTCATCTAAAAATAAAACTGAGCAGGTTGTTCTGTAGGCAGCAGAACCTGTCAACCCTGCTTTTTATAGACCTGTGCCTTCTGGTTTGTGCTTCTCTTACTCCCTTCACACCAAGGCCTGTCCCCTTTCAGCATCCTCATGCCATGCCTGGCTGACAGCACTGGTGGCTGTGGCTAATTTAAAGCTCCATCTGCTTTGGCTGGGCCATTGGTACACGTGTGTGGGTAGGGTGGCAAGCAGAACATTAAAGAACTGAGCTGTCCCAGCTTGCCCTTCACTTGGGCATTAATTGGGTCTCCCTTCATCACTCAGCTGTTGTCACATAAACCATAAGGGAACATTTTTACCTTTCTGTTCAGCACCTGGACAGCCAGTTCAAAAATTAGAAGATTAGAAGTAACAGGACATAGATTTTGGAAAAGACTTGCCAGTACAACAATTTAATTCTCTAAGGAAGCCAAGCTAAAACTAGATTTCTTCCATGAATCCCTTTTTATGTCCAAAATACCATTCAACAGCTTTCTGTTCATGCAAGTATTTTCTGGAGTTACTTTCAGGATTCTCTGTTTTATTGTGTTCCTAGTGTAAATAAGAGCATATATGGAGGGCAACTGTGTATGCCTGAGGATGGATGGATCTGTGTGGAAACCTGGGGGATCAGGCACTTCTTTATCAAAACTGGGCTAGTGAAAGACCCCTTTTGAAAGCATTTTGACCTTACTAGAAGTTCTTGCTCTTCTGTGCTTTCTTCTGTATGGTTTCTCATAATGTGAGAAGATTGGTTGCTAGCTATTGAATACTAAGTTTGAGTGCTTCCTGACAACTAGGGATAAATTTGCCAAAGTATTATATAAATAGTTAAGAGATTGAAGTTACTTTGTGAAGTGTCAAAAATCCATTTCACTTTCAAGGAAAACTGTGTAGTTAGAAAGTAATATATATACTTTAGTTAAAGTGGTAATGCTGAGCAGAATTTACTCCAGTTGTGCACTGTTTAGTTTTGTGGCATCAGGGTAATACCTAAATGCAAAACATGCAAGGAACCAAGATTTAGCAACTGCCACTGCTGACCCCCACTGTATTTTTTGATTACCAGTCCTTTTCACTCTGAGCTTGTCACTTACCTCTAGGATTGTGTTCAAGCACATGAGAAAACTAATTTATCCAAAAAATGCTGATTCATACACTCAAGAAATAACTTCACTTTGAGTGGAAATTTGGAACTTGTTTTGTGGGTTAAAGTGGGGCCCAGCTGTCTGTGTTGAGACCTTTCTATCTGTCCAAGTGTATTGAGAAAGTTTCTGGGAGGTACAGGAGTGGCTCTAATTATTAGCACAAACAACGTTTCCTTTTGTGTTTCTTTAGAAAGGGGCCATTCCATTTCTGCTGAGAAATACTTTGTTTTCAGAAATATGAGTGCCATATAGAGATGAAGATTTGGGCCTGCTCTTTCATTCCACTTTCATGTGCTGGAATCAAAGATACTTTGGAGCACTGCAGAGGGCAGTAAAAGTGCATGTTTAATTACAGGCACACAAAAGGGAGCTCTGAGTTGCTTTACATTTGTTGTAAATGCCAGGAATCTAATTATACTTACTGATTCTGACCTCAGGAGCAACCCATAGTCCCAATAAAGCCCCTTCAAGTCTGTCATCTTTCACTGTTCTTTCCATTTCCAGTTTCACTTGATCTTAAACCCATTATTACAAAGAATGGAAGATAATAGTAACTTAACAGCAGACAGAGGAAAAATGGACATCAGAAAAAGTTCTCCTGACAGACAGTACAAGCCTGCTTGCATTTAAAATCCTTAGTGATCTACAGTGGAAGTATCTGAAAATGCTTATTTAAGTTGTTTGAACTTCACTTTTGTGAAGAACAGAAAACTATTTTTTTCCTGAGGAGTTTGGATTTCCCAGGGAAAATTAATTTCAGGATTTTATCCACAGCTGGCTCATTTCAGAATGTTTCTGGACATTGAATCCATATTCCTTGACATGTATTAGAAAGTGTTTGTCTCATACACCTACCCTCACTGCTCTGAATCTATTGCTGTCTGAGCTAAAATTACCCCTTGTAGTTGGAGTGTTGGATGTGAAATTGTAGCAGGGAATTAGCAGCAACTGAAAGGAGTGTGTTGGTGAGGCTACCACGTGTGTGCACAGGAAAGAACATCAGAAAAAGGAGCAGAGAGAGAGTCAGTCCCTCCTAGAGACTGCTCATAGCCTGAGCAGCTGAATTTTGAATTGCAAGGATATGGCAAAGCTGGAATTGATCAGTATATCAGGAATAAAATGTCATTTTGGTGGGCCCCTGCACTAGAGCACTTATCTTGAAATAAAAAAGACAAAAAATTAAGTCAGTCAGGCTTATCTGGAAGCAGACTTATGCCTCAATATGTGCTAGTATTTCTGGAACAATGTACTCCAATGATAAGACTAGTAAGAAATGTGCAGTGTTGATTAACAAAGAATGGCCTGATAGTGCCTAGAAGAATTTGATACTATGTCTAGTGACTTGTCAATTTACCAAAAAAAAAAAAAAAAAAAAATTCTGACATTTGAGAATAAAACTTCTTCCTCTCATTCTTAATGGAGAAACTAAACTGGCAGCAACAATCTTGATGCTAGACCATGTGTAAGGCACAGAGGTGAGGATTTACCTGATCCTTAATCTATTTTTAATGGATTCTGATTATTCCTTAGAATGCTTGTAAAGAAACATTCAGATTTGGTCATGTTGTCCTCCCAATAGTATATTTATATATAGTATAGTTCAAATTTAGATACATCAATTATTGGAATTTAAAATTATTTATTTTTTAAAATATGTATATATTACATATATAGATATATGTAATATTTTTAAAAACTTCTGAACTGTTGACAAAAATGCTTGAAGTACGAGTGGATCCCATTATTTCTCTGAATTATAATAATGCCATAGACTAAGTGAGACCTAGTGCAGTTTTACTGTTGGGAACTGAAGGGCTGGATGGATGGAATTGCAGGTTTTGCAAATCATAATCCAGTCTGGTTGAAGTAGTTACATTCAAGCTGATGGTGAGCTCTTCAGAAAGTGTGTACAACTGGGAAGGGACAACCTTCTCATGGTGTAAAACATATCAACAGACAAAACTTCTGTTTTTAATGAAAAAAACAAAACTATCACTGGGGAAGTTGGATTCAGATCCTTGATCTGCCTGTTGTGGGAAGGCAGCTAAACCAGGGACTCATTTCCCTGCAGGCTCTTAGCTGGGGACCAGGGTCTCCTCATGGTCAGAAAATATTCCCCAGAACCTTCCTGTAAAAACATCACAAAGTCTGTGTTTTTACATCAGTTAATAAATAAATTATTTCTGCTACGATATTCCCTCAAAAAAAAAACACAAAAAAAAACCACCAACAAAACAAAACAAAAAACTCCAAAAAAACTGTGAGATGAAGTTTCAAGCTCTAATTCAAAGAGGTGAAGTAGATTTGGGTAGCGTGGAAGAAGATACACTTTGTCTGCCAGCACAAATCTGTTTCACTGAATCCACAGTTAGAATTTAGGCTGTTTGCTGAAATTCAGAATAAAATTGTTTGTTTGTTTGTTTTATAATAATGCAGTATTTAAAAAAGTTAAGGAAACTCGTGTCTCTAAGAACACCAAGAAAATGGGATTTCTTTCATTGAAGAATGTGGTTTTTCTTGCTTTCATAGCCTTTCTTGGTTTGGCTGTGATGCATTCATAAGGGAACAATACCAGCAACTTTGGAAAAATGTGTTTTACAAATTAAAATGGGTATTGATGAGGGGGGAAAATCCACATTCTTGCTGGACAAATAAGTATGTCTGACTATTAAGAACAAAGTAGAGCCCCTGCATGAACTTTGCTGTAAATCAACTAATAATATATTAAAGCTGAGAACAGTATTTTGCTTTCAGAGTCTTGCTGCTGTGAGTTCTACTTTTCATGAGGATGCAGATGAAAAAGGGATGATCCCTTTAAGAGTTTGATAGGTTAAGTCACGAAATTCATATCTCACACACCAGGCAAAAAAATAAGCCAGCAACTGCTGGGAAAATGACAACTGCAGTGTCTGATCGCTTGTCAAATCAATGAGGCTTTTCTCTCCTTTTGGTGAGAATTTATTTGCAGGGGTTGGTGAGCTGAGAAAATAAGATTCCTGACCTAATGGTCACCGCCATTGGTATCTCATTGTGGAAAATACTCTCTGCTGCAGTCCATTCAAGTGATTGGCAATGACAGCTTGGATGGATATTGTCAGTTGACAGGGCTTTGCACTCTCTCTGTTTTAAAAATGATGCGAAAGATCCCTTCCCCAGCATGCCGTGCCACAAGTTGGGTTTATGAATGAATGGATGAATGCATGCTTCTCTCCTGTCATCTGCAACAAAAAAAAAAAAAAAAAAATATTCCAGTCCCATCCCTGAAATGATATGCTAAGTAAATTCACACACATGCATTTAACACGCAAATGGTGCCCGAAGGCAAGCTGAGCAAGCCCTTCCAAACACTGCGGCTGTATTTTTTTTGTAGTCATTAGGAATTTCATGGAAAATGTGAAACTGCCCATTTGATATGGAAAATCTCCATGAAAAATGTGAAATTCCAGTGTTTCCAGCGAGGTTTTGCTGACAGCTCATGCATGGAGAATAGCCTGAAAGACATGCATGCAATTAAGGGATCCACATAGGCAAGCTGGAGAGAACAACGCAGGCAGTGGGGGATGTGGCCTTTCCTAGGGCCAGCTGGTGTCTGCTCCTGGACTCTCTGAGGGCACCAGACCATTGAGAGAAGTGGGGCGAAAGGGGAAAAAAGAGAACACAGAAGCTTCAGAGAAAATGAACCAAGTCTCTCGGGGAAAATCCCGGAGCTCCTAGGTAACACTGTCCCTCCCTGCGCCCCCCCGCCTCGGGATGCTCTGGGATGCAGCTCGGAGTGTGACACAAGTTTCTTGTTTCCACAGACGTGAGAGTAACCATGCAAATAACAGAGGTGGTGGGGAGCCCAGCCAGGGAGCCAGGTGCTGGGCTGGGAAGATGAGGATGAGTGGTTTGGGAGGGAGGGCGTCCAGCTTGTGCTCTGCAGTCATGTCAGGCCTGTCAGGCCACTGCTTGTCTGCAATTGAGGAGATGTGTCTTTCCTCTCCTTTCTTTGCTCTTTCTGAATGGTTTTGCCCTCCTGATGCCTTTTCCTGGTCTTAAAAAATGAGAGTCAGGCATGGTTAAGGGATAAGGGCTTTTTACCTTGGTATTTTAATAAGGATCTTTATTGGTGCACCACTTTGCCAAGGTGGGATGTGCCACAATGCACACACAAGATAGACCATGTGCACAATTTGTAGACCTTATAAATGAACTTATCTAACAAGGATGCCTCAATGGGAGGAGGATGAATGGCATGATATTCTCCCATTCAAGGAATTCCCCCCCTGGATGGGCCAAATCTCCAGTTTACAGGATATGTTCTAGAGAGGACCTTGGTTTCCCAAGATAGTGCGGGGTTTTCCAGCCTCCTACTATGAGGCCTTTAGGATGTTTGGTCTCCTGGAGTAACAAAATATTAAGTTACCAGACTTAAGGAATTACAACTATGCATGCTAAGAATACTGAGGATACATAAAAGTTATATAAAAGGTATATGAAAGAAAAGGAAAAAAAAACCATCTTGGCATTACTTTCAATTACTTTCAGGAAAGGCTCAGCTGCACTATNTACCAGACTTAAGGAATTACAACTATGCATGCTAAGAAATCCTGAGGATACATAAAAGTTATATAAAAGGTATATGAAAGAAAAGAAAAAAAAACCATCTTGGCATTACTTTCAATTACTTTCAGGAAAGGCTCAGCTGCACTATTTATTCTGGAAGAGGGATTGAAAAACCTTCATGGATGTTGTTGAATGTGGAGGGTAAAACAGAATTCCAACCCTCCCTGCCTCCCTCCCTGCTGCTGCAATATAACCACAGAACACTGCAGGTGCTGACTTCTTGCCTTGTCTGTGGTCATTTATCTGCTGTCCAGTGACACCAGCCCAGTGCTGCAGCACTGTGTCACCTTAGCTCCTGATTTAACCAAGGTTGGAGGGAAATGGCTGGATGGTTTGTGAGCTGGGGGCTGCAGGGTCACGGAAGGCAAGGCTGGAGTGCAGGAGCTGCCTTGCAGTGTCTTCTGTTCTGAAAACTTCCCCTGTGAAGTCACTTAGTGCCACTGCTCCTGTCTGACAGGGACAGCGTTTGGCAGAGCAGGTGGGGAGGTCCCTGCTCCATGCAAAAGCCTGGGGTGGAGGCCTTGAAGTCCTCAGGGATCTGCGCTCCTGGAGGAGCCGCATGGATCTGGGAGCAGGGCTGGTTACCCACCTGCCCTGCCACAGCTCCTGCTGCTGCTGCTGGCCCTGAGCTGGCTCTGCTCCATCTCCTTGTGCCCTGGGGACCAGGATTCATGGCACCGTGTAAAGGAGTGTGCAAGCACCTCGAGGAATTGGGAATGAACCAGGAAGCCACTTGGCTTGCAAGGGATCCCCGTGCCCCAGCTCATCGTTCTCATCTGGGCGCTGTTCCGCTGTTTTCTCACAAAGCAAATCGGGCTCATTTGTGCTGCTCAGTTTGCACTGGCTGGGAAATGTTTCTGGTATGCCATGTTTGGGAGAGAAGGTGGGAGATGGGGTCATAAGAAGGGGTAAAATGAAGCATCAGTTGTTGTTGCCTGGGAATTTAGAACAGAGGTCTGCTGTGCAGGCAGGAGGAGAGATTGACTTGAGAAGAGCCTGGCCATGGAAACATGATTTCTAATTAATAAAGGACAGGAAAACTATGCAGCTTCTGAAATACAGCAAAATCATCTCAGTTGCCCTCTCACAGCTGCACTATCAAAGGAATTACATTTAAATGTTTTGGACTCTTCCCCCTTTCTCCCTCCCCTCCCAAATCCCTGAGCTCTCACTCCCACACACACAGAATATATAAACCATGCAGCAAGGGTATGAGGGTCCTGGTGTGTGAGCTTTGCCATTGCAGAGAGGAAGGTAAGAAGCTTTTGCTGTACTCCAGGTCACTGTTCTTGTAACTTGTTAACTCATTGACTTAACCAAACTTAACCAAGTTAAGTCAACTCATTGACTTAACTTGCACTTGTTAACTCATTGACTTAACCAACTTCCTCCAGAAAAACTTGGGCATCCTGTGCAGCAGCAGTGCTTTGTTTGTAGAGTGTTTGCTTTACCAGCAGCCTGCAGTCCAGGGGAAATGGAAGCAAAGGGGGACTCCTTGTCAGCCCCCCTGTTGGCTGAGGCTGCAGCACAGCTTATAGCCTTGCTCTAGTTTTTGGGGAGTCATCTGCTTCCACCTCTTCTGGTTCTTAGCTCTGTGTTCTTTTAAAGAGGGTGTCTTGTGTGGCCTGAGCACAGGGATGTGAGAGGGGAGAGCACGCTGCAACATGAGGACAGGAATTACAAGACCTACCAGGTGTTTCTGGTAAAAGAGAATTATGTGCAATGGAGAAGATGCTAGCTGCTGGAAGGGTCCTTGGGGAAGAAAGTAAATCCAGACATCCCCTTCTGACAGCAGTATCCCAGTTAACACTCCTGCCCTGTGATGCTGCCAGTTTGCAAGTGATATAATGTGGCACCTCTGGCCAGCTCATGCATTGCCTAGCAGGGAGCAACGTGCCTTTATAAATGTCACATTCCTCACATTTTGGAAGGTGAGCATTTGTTTGATCACCATGGACATGCAGGGCTGTGGTTAACTGTGGAATTGGCTCAAATTGTCAGGGTTTTCACATATAAAAGCCGTGGAGTAAGGTGGTGGCTTAAATAGGAGTCAGCTGGGCCTTTATCCAGGGTTTGGCTGTGGATTAGTGCATCTCATCAGCTGAGTGTTCTATATTGATAAACAGTGCTATTTGGTACTTTTTGCTTTTGTACATTTTGCTTGCAGAAGACAAAAATCCCAGCTCCATAGTTCTGTAATATTAATATTACTTAAATACCTGATTTCTCCTCTTAAGTGCAGAAAAGGCAGAATTGTACCAAGCAGGGCCAAATAATGAAAAGAAGTGTATTTCCCTTCATCACTTACATGTACACAACTGGAGTAGCCCCACACAACACCAGCCTGGTGTAAAGGTTCTTTCACTCTGTAGATAAAAATAATTGTTCACAGAATAAGTCACTTATGTTCTGTGACAGAGCCTAGATTCTCCTATAAAAAACACACTTTTGCTGTTGCTGCAATAGCAACAGCCACAAATAGATCTATCCAGAACCAGTTGCACCAGCCAAGCCTCTTCCCCTTGATTAGTGGGCAGAATGTGGGTGAAATGATAAGGAGTGCATGGCAAATTGAAATAAAACTGATGCATTGCTCTGTATTTCTGAGGATTCACTTTCTGCATATGTGTTCTTCATGCCCTCATCTTTTCAGGGAAAAAATATTCTCATTCCCTCAAAATGCTGGTGGTCACTCAACCATGGTGAATGAACTTGAATCTTAAGATTTATGATCACAATCCTGTTATCTGCAGTGTCAGGATGATTATCCCAGCAGTCCTGCAGGATCAACCTAAAAATTGTTGGACAAGAAAATTATTTGTCAGAAATTACACCAAGAAGATGATTGGTTCTGAATTTGAAACAGACATAGTTATTTGCAGCTGCTCTGGCTGCCCCCCTCTCATCTTTCCCCTGCTGTCCAAATAAGATGAGATACATCTTGTATCTTGTTTTGTCAGCACGTGACTGGAAGAAACTTTTTATATTCTCACTTATTTTCTTTATTTTACAGCTGTGAGTATGCAATAGCTTCACCACATATTAAATACAGTTGAAATATATTTTATCTTCTGTGTCCAAGAATTTAATCAATTGTATTGGGGTGGGCATATTTAATACATGAATGAAATACAGAGGGGTCTCTTGTGACTAGAAATCCGGAGTGTCTCTCTGCCATGCAGAGCTTACCACTGCCTGAGTTCTGATCTTTGACCAAACAAAAGACAAGCCCAGTGACTTCTACACTCCCTGTTTCAGTGTAATTTCTTAAAGCCTCTGTCAACTTTCTGCAGCACTTCCTCAGAAAATAAAAACTGAAAAAAAATAAAATTGGTCTTCGGACCAATGGAGTATGAAAAACTATGATGTTCCTGGCAATAGAGGAATCATTTTTATAGTTTTAAAAGCAATTTTATTAAGATTCCTTCTCTAAGCACTCTCTCCTTTCAGCTATGCCTAGACATCATACTAGAAATCAGCTTAACATCTGTACAAATTTGACCAAGGCAGCAAGTTCTACAGACTTCAAGAACTGAAAGATACTCGTGTCCCAATGCTTTTTAGATAACTGGTCTGATATGAGACCTGCAGTAAATGGAAACCCCCCACTGACTTCAGGTGGCTCCCACATTAGGTGTTTGGGAAGGCACAAACACCACCTGTGACACAGAAGAAATTCAAGAGATGTTATGCCAGGTTTCCTGCCTCTGTCTGACCTCTCATTCTAGGCTGTAGCAGAGTGTTATCTGTGCTGGGCTGCTTTTCTGGTGGACTTACTGAGTATGGTTTCTGAACACAGGGCTTCAGCAGGCACCCACCTGGCGCATCTGGGGGCTGAGGATTGAATTCTTCCATCTGTGGTTGTGATCTGATTGGCTTTAGCATCCCCCATGAACATCCAGGGGGAGGTGAGCATGGCTGTGGTGCATCTCACAGCAATGGTCAGCAGACTTGGGAAGCTCTGTGAGACCTATGGGCACTTGCTCCTTCATCCTTCACCTTGGATTGTCAGAGAAGTGCAGCAGAGCAGATTCCTCCTCTGTCCCTGCTGCACAGACACTCAGGACTGTGCTGTGCTGAAGGTCAGAGCCACTTGAAAACTGTTGACATAAGTCACAACCCAGCAGAATTTACAACCTGTTATTTGCTCTTGAGTTCTTATGGTCTTCACTGATCCTTATACTCTGGTTATAATTTACAACCACATCTGTTTTGGGGAGAGGGGTGAAAGAGGTGAGTCAAATTCAACAGCTGCAACAAGCTCTAAGTAATGCCCAACATCATTTAAGGCTGGAGGAGCCCTCAAGACAACCACAGGGCCCTGCTACTTCTGCACCACCACTTGTAGTTGTCAGATCAGTGAGGATCAGGCTGAGAACATGAAGGCAGCACACAGCCAGTGTCCCTTCTGTGCTGGAACAGAAAACAAGGACAGCACTGCATGCTGAGATTTCTCTGGTGCACCATCCCACTTTCCAGCTATCCATGGCTTAAAGGCTTCCTGAGTTAGACATGATGCTTTTGTGTTTCCTGGCCCTTGGCATGCCTTCCTCCTGGAAATTTATTTTTCATGTCTTTGAACCCATGAAATCTTTGGCATGATAATTGATAAAAGATCCTTGGATGGAAAGAACCACAGTGATATAAAAACTGATCTTGCAGGATTTCTCCAGTATGATGAAAAATTCATGTAAACAACACAAATGTTTTTCCTAGAATATGTGTATATATATATATATATATAAAAATCAAGACAAATCCAAAAATATTCAAGTATTGGTAAAATGTATACTAGTCTTGCAAAATCATTCCTCTGTTTTTCTCTTCAGTGAAATAATGAGGGTTTTGTTCTATTTATGCTGCCCCTACATGGCCTAAGGGGTTTTGCCCATATTAACAGTGACTCTGTCTCTCTTCCTGCTGTGAGCACTTGCAGTGATGGAAATTTAGGCTGCTGCTAGAGGTGTAGGTACCATGGTGTGGTGCTACAGGTGTAGCTTTGAATTGCCAGAACCAGCCAGCAGCCACCTACACCCCAACTCCCAGTGCTCACCGAGGCAGGGGAAAGCCAAATGATATCATCACCACCAGCAAAACTTCCAGTAACTTCCCAAGCCTAGGACCCACTCAGCAAGGAGGTGGATGCTAAGAAGCTTTCTGTAGGCTTCCAGTGTCCCCCTTGCACTTTCCTGATGGAATATCTTCTGTGTTGCCCCATGGAATTGTACTGCACCAGCTGGCACCATTTTGCAGACACACAGGTCTCTTAATATTTTCTTTTTGCCTTCTCTATTCAGGAAGAGTGAACAACTGGGTAATAGCCAGGTGAATTTACCAGCTGTGTGACTTTGGAACATCAGGAAAGCTGGCTTCAGAAAATAAATTTCTGCTGTATTTTACTTGAATAAAGCAGAATAAATTGACAGGGACTTAAAGCCACCAGATCAAACCTTCACCCTATCAAGAAGACAGCTTCTACATTAGATCAGGTTGTTTGGTGTCCTGTATGGTTTAGTTTTGATTACCTCCATGGATGGAGATACCACCATCTCTCTGGCCTCATCTGGTTTAACTGCTCTCATCATTAAGTAACTTCTTAATATTGATTGGAATTTTGCTGATGGAGATTGGATCTGCTGCCTCTCATCCTCCCCCTCGTTCTTTGTAGTCCTCATCAAGACTGACAACAGGTGATTTGGTCCTTTCCACTCACTGAAAAGAGAGCAGAACCAGGAAACAAAAATGTTCCAGTCCCATCCCTCCCCTCTTTTCTTTTTGGGCTTGTTTGCATTGAATAGTGATTTTCTGTGTGACTTTGGGGTGGTGGTGTTTCGTGCAATTCTTTCATTTTTTGGCTCCTGCTGACATTGCAGTTTTTTGAGGTGACCTACACTTTACCTGGCTTCTTATATAGCCCCTGTTTACCATGGTATGAGAGCACAAGTGTGGCTTTATTGCCACCTGCAGGGACACTGGCCAGAAAGTGCAGACCTGCAGCAGAGCCCCTGGCTTGGGTGAGAGGTGTGACACCCCCACAACACAGCCCAGCTCAAGGCTCATGGCCCTGGCTGTGGGTTGGAGGCTCATGATGAGTTGGTTTTTTTTTTTTTGGTGGTTCCAATCTCTGCTGAATGTCTGAGCTTGTCCCTGCAGGGAGTGAGCAGCAGAGCTCTGCCAGTGAGAACTGCCTGGCATGATTTGCATTGCTCTGTTCCATGTGCTCTGTAAAACCAGAGCAAACCTGTCCACGGGCGCTCCTTACTTTGGTTTAGTTTCTCACCAGATTAAAGCAAACCGATAGGAGCCCTGGGTTTAACACAGGAGCATCCCTTCCTCTGCTCCGGGGTTTGTATTAGTGTAATGAATTGGTTTAAATTAACATCTACTTGAATGGGTGCAACTCTTTCATGTAGATGAGGCCTGAGGCTACGAGATAAACAAGAGATGAGGTGAGAAGACCTTTAAATTATTCACAGCCCAGCAGAAACCCGTATGAATGGATTGAGAGCTATTTTTGTCTTTATTCTCCTACTTTTTCAAAGATATCATAAAATGGCTGGAACAACTCTCAGCAGAAAGCCAGGGCCAGGGAGTGGGTGGAGAAGAATGCCAGAAGGTTATGGGTGCAACTTTTGGAGCTTGTACCTGTGAGTGCCTCATCCCAAACAAAGCCAGAGGAGCTGCCAGAGAGCTACACATGTGCAGCACATGAATGGGTAAAAAGAGGAAACGCAGGGAAAGGCTGCAGGGCTAAATCCCAATCCCATTTAAAGTCCGTGGCAGAGCTCCTCTGACTAAGATTGGCCCTCAGCCCTGATTTCGTTTGTTCTGAGGGTTTGCTTGTGCAATTGTTACTCTGTGCTGATGAGCAATAATTGCTACAGGAAGGGAAAAGTGAAGAGGAGGCAGCACAAAAGCCGTGGAATCTGTCCTGACCCTGCCTGGACTCGGCATTTCACTGCATGGTTTCACTCTGCTCATCGCTGGAGGGGAGCATCCTCCCTCTGCCAATGCCACATCAAAGTGCACCGTGTGGTGCAGGATTTCAGCATCCCGGGGTTGCAGACAGCAACAGCCTGAGCTGCCTGTGGAATGAGCTGGGATATGGGACTGCAACAGGACAAAAGGCCCACGTTCCTTCTGGAGGTGTCTGGGGAAATGTGAAACCTGATCACTCATACAGGGGGATTCAGGAAACTCTTGCTGCAATGAATGTGACAGTGTGACAGCCACATGTGGGTTTTACATCTCAGTGCTTCCCCTAGAAGGTGGTTGGCATCATCCCAGTGGGTGTACCAGGAGCCCAGCTGTCATTGCCAGGGGTCAGATGTAGTCTGGTGGTCAGGGATGACTCCCCTGGGTGAGATTGTCCTCTCTCTATGGTCCTCTAACTCCATCATCTAGCTGGGTTCTGCACTGAGGTCTTTGTCCATGAAGTCCATGGCCTGGGAGGCAGCACAGGCCAGCAGCAGCTGTTTCCCCCTTTCCAATCTCCATCCCATATGTGGAGGAGCTGGCAAACTCCCATCTTTTATGAATGCCTGAGACTGCATAACTTCTAATCTTGGATATCTGGTGCATTTTCTTCTCCATATCTTCCCTTCCTCCCTCCAGCCAGCCAGCCTTAACATCTGGAGCAGAGTTGAGAAGATTACCAGCCTGCAAAGGCTCGAGATTGCTCTAAACCAGACCAGTGAGCAGGCTGTCCTGTACTGCTGCTTCCCCTTTTCTCAGAAAAACATCCCATCTAGTGTTTGCTGCAAACAGTAGGTAGCTATTTTTGGTCTCTAGTGGGACTCCTCATCCAGCCTTTATTTTCAAACTGGAATGAAAATATCAGTATTGCTTTAATTTGCATTAATAGTCTTAGCAGCTGAAAGATTGGGCAGAACTTCTGCAAATGTTAGTTCAAAGTGTGTTTTCATACTTTTGGTTCTTCAGATAAACACCCAAACCAGGTTTTTCTCATGTTCTCTCTCACTCTCATTTCAAGCATTGAAAACATAATAAATATATAACAAATAAAGTAGAAAATATAATTTAAAACTGACTCTTTATTAAATCTTCAACCTTCTGATTTACTCAGAAGAGATCCGCCCACTAAACCAAATTAATCTTTGCATTTTGTATCACACAGTTTAACAGCTAATACTAAACAGCTGTACAGAAGTGTGCCAGAGTTTAAAAATCTGAGTTTTTGCATATAAATTACTTAAAATCTTTACAGTCTGGTATTTATTTTCTTTGTTTCTGTGGTATAACTGTCCTATAACACTTCAGACTCCCAGGCCTGGTGTTTCAGAGCTTCTGACTCAGTGAGGATGCTGTTCTTGGTTGATGTGGTTTCCTTGGCAGTGTTAAGGATGTAGAGGAGTGGAGAAAAGAGCTGTTGATGGTATTTCTGGGTAAATGAGAGGGCAGGGCAGCAGGGACATCTAAGGGGGTAGAAAAATGAGACAGAATGGGCTTCCAACAGCCATGGAGGGCAGAGCAAGGAGGAAGATGACAGTCATTTGGAAAACTGCAAGCTGGAGAAACAGTGAGGAACTGGATTCAGCTCCTGGGCATCCTTGCAGAGGCTGGCAGCTTTTTAACAAATGGGAAACATGCTTTCCTCATTGACTGTTCTTCACTTCCACCTCCTCCTGCTCTTGTGCAATAGGAATTGTTTTTCACTGAATGCACTGACCAAAAGTAAGGACTTTTCCGTAATGGATTGTTTTAAATCTTGTGATTTGGGCCTTTCTTACTCTTCTTACTCTTAAGGTATATAACCTAGTAAGCTTGGCTCACTCAGTTAGTGAAATTGTCCTTATAGACAACAGAGCATTTTCAGAGAAACTTCAATAATTCCTAGTTATAACAAAAAACCCCTAGAGGTCAGTTTGCCAAGGTCTACTTAGCTTCCACTTGTTCTCCAATGTGTTGTTTTCCTCTTTGTGCACCTCTTTCAAACCTGAGCTAATCCATCAAAGGCTCATCTGTGTCTCTGTGCAGTCAAACATCCAGTGGCCAGTGTTGCCTTGGTCAGATGAGATCTCATTTTCCTCTGCAGTAGTTGGAAAATGCAAATCAAAACGGGAGGACCAGAGCTCCTGATTGAAGCCTGAGTGGTTTTGCAGCTTTTATTCCTTTACACACTTTATTTTTCCTTGCCTGGTTACAGCTGAGGGGCAAAGGCAATGCAGTGCCCAAGTGTATGCAAAGGAACTGGTGTGACAGAGATAAAGGTTACAATCCATCTCTAGACCAATCCTTCTCTGGATGGATGAGGAACATCCCTCACACAGTAAGCACACAAGGCATTAGTAGGCTAATGGCTCTCTGTCATTTAGTAACAGCATTATAAATTTTTTGTTTTTTACTTTTCCATTCATCCAAGACTACTTTTGTGCCATCAGCCACTCCTATCCATCTTCTAACCTCCCTGTTCTCTCTGCCTCAACAAACAGAAGAGACTAAGTTTTACACTGTGTTTTTTAGTGTTTCAGATTCAGACTTTGCTCCCTGGTAAGTCCCAGGAGGTGAAAATGTTCCTTTCTGTGGTGACAGCTATGTTGCTAAATACAACAGAGCAGATGTTGTTCTCAGCCCCAGAGAAAAGTGGCACAGCCACATCTGTGCAGAAGGTCTGTGGTGCTGTGGTTTCCTCTGGGCCCATTGTGGCCTTTAGGCCTAAGACACAAAGTGTCCAAAAATCACTGTCTGTGCTGTGCATCCCATCCAGATGGCTTTTCACAGCATGAAACTGCAGGTGTGTGTTTGGTGAGCCCTGGTGTGCAGCATGAGGAGGGGCCAGGCATCCCTGAGGATGCAAAGCCTGCTCAGCCAGTGCTGGAGGAGCATGGAAGGAGCCAGAGCTGGCTCTGTGCTATCCACATTGCCTTTTAGGAATGCCTGCTATTCCCCAAGCCATGCCAGGCATTCCCTGGGAAAGGTACTGATGGCACAGGGCACAGCTTTGTGATGGAAGGCACTGCCAGTTTAGCAGAGTGCACAGTTAATAGTCCAGAGCTTAAGTTTGATTTGGTTCTGGAATTGAACACACCTGATCTGTCTTCAGTAGAGATAATAGTTATTTTCTATGATGTGATTTTGGGTTGAATTCATCACGTGTTTTGTTAGTGGTACAGCGACCCAGAGCACACAACGAAACTGCTCATCACAGGTATTGTGACATTTCTGTGGTCAGCTTCTGATGAAAGAGAGGGTTGATGGAGGGATTTTTTCAGGCTTGCTAAACACCTCCAGCTGCTCCAAAAAACTGATGAAGTTGTAGGGAATGGCAATTCTGAGGACTGGGCCTGAAGAAATTATTGTTAAGCGTTTTGCTGTGCAACTGAAGAAAAAGGGAGGGGATGGGAAAAGTGAGATAAGGTTTGTCATTCAAAGGAAGCACAGAATCGCCTCACCTTAAAGCTTTAAATCTGCATCAATTATAATGCCTTGTTCACTTGCAAATTTCACTTTAAGATAAAGAATCATGGCTGGTTTGTTTGCCATTCCTATAGCCAGAGACAAGCTTCACTTACTCCCCTTTTATTTTCAATGACTAAGACTGAAAGAGCTAAATTACATTTCCTCCCCCTATGGAAACCTGCTGAACCAGTGTGAACCTGCACCTGAGAAGCCCCGGGAACGCCGAGGACGTGGCCACACAGATCGGACACTCGGGTGCTTAATTGCGTTCCGGGCACAAAGCCTGCCTGAATCTGCGTCTTTTATGAAGTGTGTGGGAGGCCAGAACAAAAAAATAGACCCCAAAAAGGTGCCAGAAGGAGGGGAGTGGTGCAAAAGCCTTTCTGTGTGCACCAAGAAAGAGAGCAGCACCAAGCTGCCCATGTCAGAAGCCCTCTGAAAATCGTACCTTGAGTGTTAGCTGGGAGCTCATCAGAAGCACACAAAGATTTGCTGCAGGTGCTGTTAGAGACCTGGATGAACAGTTATTTATGGAGCTGATAAATAAGGCTGGTGCCAGGAGCAAAAGCAGAGCCAGACCTTA
This sequence comes from Urocynchramus pylzowi, assembly GCA_013397555.1. Classification (NCBI taxonomy): domain Eukaryota; kingdom Metazoa; phylum Chordata; class Aves; order Passeriformes; family Fringillidae; genus Urocynchramus; species Urocynchramus pylzowi. Next base: position 33,371 of record VZRH01004843.1, read on the forward strand.
GGGAATGAGCCAGAATGGATGTGAGGGGACAAGCAGAGCACAGGAGTAGCTGAAGTGTGCTGGGAGCACATACACCCTACAATGGAGATGATCCTTCAGTAAAAGGATCCACCCAGAGATGGAGGTGAAAACTGAATTTTGGTCTAGACAGGGAAGTGAAGAACAAGGACTCACTGGCATAATTGGATGAGTTCAGGAAGTGCAAATTTTGTCAGATAAAAGGGCCATGATTTTTCAATTTGCTGAAGGATTAAATTAGCAGTGTATCATCCACTCCAGGTCTGTGTTTGCACTTTCCCAGGCTTTGCAAAAGTAGATGGTACAGAGCCCTTTTCTGGATGGGAGCCTCCTTAATCTACATATCCTCTCACGAATTGCTGTGGATTCCTGTAGCTGGAGCAAGATCTGTGCCTCCCAGACAAAACAGCCCCTTGTGTCTGCCCCCTCCTACCACCTTGGCCACTTGGTGAAGACACATTACAGAGCTGGCACACAGATGCTTGTTCTTGCTTCAGTCACGAACAACCATAGTGTGGTATAAACAGGCATGTTAATATTTTGAGTTTCTGGACCTTTTCAATCACCTCCTCATTATATTTCGTAGTTGCAACCCAGCTGAAGCACAAAAAGCCAGTATAGCCAGTGTCCAATATATCTTACGGTGCTCACTCAGGATTTGTAACTCGGGGCTGTCCTTGGACTCTAAATCAGGACATGACTGAAGTGCATTGAATGATCCCATTAATATAAATAGCACTAAAGTTAAAAGCAGGGCTCCGTGAAAGGACTTTTGATACACTGGCTGCCGTCGCCCTCGAGTCAGCAGGTGGCATTATAGAACAATCAGGAATCCCCAAACCTTGGCCGCTTCCCGCCCGCAGCCCCAGACCTGAGCCCACGGGGAATGAGCACGAAACCCGCCTGCTCAGCGCAGCTGAAGCCGCACAATGAGCCCTCGCCAATTAGGGCCGGGGCTATTGTCTGAGAAAGGTCAAGTGCTGGCCTTGCTGAAATCTTTCAACACCGGCTCCAGCGCCATCGGGACTCAATATATTTTATACAGCTGAAAACTTGCTCGGCCCTAGGCAGGGCAGAGCCAGCCTTTCCTCTGCCCTTCCCCCGTATTCCCCAGGCCGGACATACGTGCTGGGAAACCTCAGCGAGGGAGGAACCTGGCTTTTTAATCTGCTGCCACCTCCCTCCCTGTAGGTATTGTGGAAGAATGGAGTTGTTGGCAGGGCGGTGGAAAAGGAGGTGGTTTGGCAACGTGGGCCAGGGGAGGGTGTTTGGGACTGGGTTTGTTTTACCATCTCCCAAGAGATTTTCTTTATAGCTCTGGTGGGTACATGTTTTTACAGCTTACTACTTTTAGTATCTGTCACTTGAAAAGAATAGATGGTCTAGATACATGGGGGAAAAAAACATGTGCAAGCAGCAACACGTAACCAACAAAAAGAAACTTTCCCATGAAATACCCAAGTGATACAGATGTTGCAGGGTGCTTAAGGAACTGCGAGTTAGGGAAAGACTCAGCGCTTCTGGCTGGCTTCTGCATCCAGAGGCTGCCGATGAGAGCCTTCAAGCTCCCTCGGGTTGGGTGCCAGATGATCCATCAGCCCAATGGCCATGCCAAGACATGGCACCTTCCAGCAGCTGTAGCTGGCAAAGATCTCTTCCCAGACTCCAAACCAGAAACTCCGTGTGTGCCTTTAGCCCCAGCGCTGTAATTAACTCTGCATGGACGAGCATGGCCTGGGGGGTCCCGGTGACACAGGGGTCTCAGTGTGCACAGCGGCAGAGCTGAATCCCCTCCCTCCATTCCCAGTGGAGATGAACTCCTGGTGTCACTCCTTTTGCCCCTTCGTTTGGGGACAGCCCTTGTTAAAGCAGATGGTGGCTTCGATTCCCAGGCCACAGTGATTAGTGACTGCGGTGTCCCCGCGGGCTCTGGGCTGCAGTGTCCCCTTGGGCTGCAAGTTCAGCCTTTAAACCCCTGCACAGGAGCTGACCTTTGTTTCCAGCAGTGGCACAATTAGGGTGGACTCGGGGTGGTCCTGGGGAGGAGCTCAGCCTCCCTGTAATTGCTGGTGACAACAACCACAGGCCATCGCTGGACATGGCCCACATTCTTGTGTTGTCACCGCTGTGCTGTGTGACTTTGTGAGGACGTTTTCCAGTGGGCATTGGCCGGGAGCCAGACCACAGCCCAAGTTACTGGTTAAACCCATGGTTTTAATGTGCTAATCCCCGAGTTTGAGCTACACGTACTGTGTGTCTGTGTGTGTGGTCTCGAAAACTCACCAGTCTACTTGCAAATTAAAAAAAACACTATAATATTTGCCCATTTGTTGCCATGGTGATGAAGGAGTGTGGGACAAAAGAAAGATATTCCGGTTGCCCCCGGGCCTGTGAACAAGCAGAATCAGAGAGAGTGGGTGAGAATGTGCTGTTAATTGTAACCAGAAATGCAGTAGGTCAGCCACCATCACTGCAAAGTGTTCTTCAAACCTCCTTTCATGTCCTAAAAGGACATCCTGTAAAAGCTGGTGAAAGCACTGACGGCGGGACTCCCATTGTACCAGGCGAGACTTGGCCCATAAATTGAGCAAACTGAAACCCTCGCCTCGCTGCCCCCAGGTATTCGTTTTCCTCACTCTATCGATAACCTGGCAGGAGCAGATCTTGAACCAAATGCTATCTGGGCGCTGCCAGGACTTGCCGGCAGCTGGAGGGGGAAGGCAGCGCCGCTGGCTCCCGGCGATAACAGGTGGAATGCAGCAGGCGCTGCTTTTGTCTGCCGTAACTTGCACTCCGAGCTCGCCGGTGCTGCCGGGCCCTTTGCTGTCCCAGCCTGCAGACTTTCTTGCCAGCCTGGACAAACGCATGTGAAAGAAATCCGAGGCATTTCACAACTTCCAGGTTCTGACAGCACTGAAAAAATGCATAGCCCCCAATAAAACCCCTTCCCCCATGCATTTGTTGTGCTAAGGAGGCACATTGCTGCTTCTTGGGTACAGAACATGGGCTCAAAAATTAACTGTGATGGCTGGTTCTCGTTCTGTACGTGCACAACATTTGGCATGAAAAGTGTCTGCATCTTCTGTGAATCCCTCTTCAATTATGTGGAAGTGTTGGGTTTAATTTAAACCATGTCTGCTCCCACCAAGCTTAAAAATAAAATAACATAAAAACAGAACCACCCAAATCAGTCATAGTATCTTGGTCATGTTTATGTTATATATATATTGTTAAATTTGCTCCTGTATAAATGGAAACCTGAAGCCCACTCTCAGAGCTACCTAGTTTGTAAAGTTTCAAGAGGCTACTGGACCCATGTGTAGTTGGTTCTTCTGAGAAATTATTTTCCTGCCTCAACCCTCATTCTTCTATTTGCAAGAATCCAGAAGGTAATGCAACCTTCAGACAATTCCACAACCACAAAAAAGCCAGTACCTTGGTTCATGGCCATAAGGATGCCCAGGCAAAGTATTTTTAAAGGCAGTATTACATAGCTCTTGCTAGGTAAAGTGGATTTTTCAGAAGTGAAAGAGCAGTGTGTTAAAAATGTGCCCAAATTAAATGCAGTCTCACTGACATAGTTTTAAACACACAGCTGGTCAATATAAAGGTCACAGATTAGGCTTACAGTCATCAGAGATGGAAAAATACCTATCAGACAAAGCTCTACACTGGCAGAATCTGGTCCCTCCTAAAAGAGCACTGGCTCTCATCTTTCATTGTTCTTTCTTCCATTAACTTGATCTTTGATCTCAGTTCCTGTTGGAAATATCTGTAAACAGTGATGAAGTTCTAGGCCATTAACCAGATGTTTAACATAGTGAGAAGATCCCTACCTCTAACAGACCATCTGATAAAGAAGACAGATACAAGAACTATTGTTATTATTGTTATTATTATTATTAATAATAATAATAATAAAAGTAATCATCATCATCATCAGGAAAGAAGACACAGCATTTTCATTTCCTGAAGGATTTGTCCATCACCTTTGAAGCAAATCAGGGTGCTGGAAATGTGTTTCACATTGCAGAATCATTCCTTTCAGAATCATCAGGCTCAAGCATCCAAAGCCAAGCTAATATTTTAGTTTAATAAATATGAGAGTTCAGTTCAACTATATTAATTTGGTACTCAATCCACCACCAAGTTCTTGACCTAAAAGACAGCTGAAGAACAGCTGTCACAGAAACTGACTTTGTAATGGGGTGTTGCAATTATTTTAGTTTAGTCTTGGATTTGAACCCTTGATACAGGGTTGATATCCCTGAAGCTTCCAGCCCCACACAGGTGACATGCTGGGAGCTCCTGGCCCATGGCTAGTGCTGTGGAAAGTCTGTGCTCCCAGGGAGAGCTGCCTGGAAAGCCTTCCCAGAAACCCTTAGCCCAGGCTGATGGTGTTCAGGGAAAGCTGCAAAGTGCATTTTTAAATTCATAAAGTCTTCCCCTGACCTAACTGATGCACAAACCCACACTGGCAGTGCTCTTCACTGAGGAAGGAAGCAAGGAAAAAAGCCAACAGTTTTATTTTAAGTTTTTATAGCCCAGTAATTTTGTACAGCATGGTAGGCAACACATAAAGGAAAGGTGTGTGAAGCCATCAGGTTAGAGAATTAAATTCTATGTATCATATAGCCATGATTTATAAGCTATGGCTAAGGCATTGTTTAGTCCCATTCACAGTCACGAGCACTTAAAGCCTATCACTGCAAAAATGAGGCAGAGAAGGAGATCTGCTTTAAATGTACTCCTAATTACTGCTAGAGAGCTTTTATGAAGAACAGACCACAGCACTTCCTATTGTTTTACATTTTGTCCTGGTTTAGAGCCTCAGGAGTGATGTCATAACAGGGGGAAACTTGTCATGGACACACATTAAACCCTGGACACAAGGAGAAGACCTTTGATAACAGATATTCAGATACATAAATGGGTAATTCAATAAGGGGAGAAAATGCTGAATTAAAGACATTTTTAGAGTTACTTGTATGCATGTCTCAGAAATTCTACCTCTGTTCAGAGAGGCACATGCTGAACTGCAATCAAATTACTATGTCCAGCTCTGCAATTTCAATCATTTATCCCATTTATAGGGGTCTTTTTGTCTTGAATTAGGCAAAATGTGAGCCCAACAGGAAATTAAGCAACTAAGCAAAATCAGGAAATTCACTCAAGTGGCTTAGTCAGTGGAATGTCACTGCTATCTTCAAACTAAAACTCCAAAGAGGTTGAACTGCAGTTGGATTTATTTTCAAAGTGGCTAATGTGCTTTTGATTTGTACAAGGTTGGTAACCAGGAAAAAAATACATTGCTCTCATGAAGCTTGCCTTTAATTTTTTTTCACAGAAGGCCTCAGCATACAGACATACATAATGAGTTTAAAAATGTAAAAAAATCAGTACAGCTATTTTAATGACAAAGTTTGAGATGCTTATTTTAAATAAGTACCCGCTGTCTTTAGAACACTAAAAAAGAACTGAAACAAAAAAAAATACACTCAAAGATTACACTTCTTCCTCAAAACACATATTTGATGATAGTTCTTGGGGTGGAGAGAGAAGAATTCTTTTAGCTGTTTACAGTGCCTCCCTGCATTTGGGATCTACAGATCTGTATGCAGAGTATTTTAAGTGATTTTTCTGGGTGGACAAGCTACATTTTTGCTTCACAGAAAACACTCCACTCTTCTGAACCCTCAAAACAATTTCTTGCTTGCAGATTACCATTATTATTTATCTACCCAAAGTACCTAGGAACTCTTGTGATGGTGCAGGTCCCTGTTGTGCTGGGCAGTGCCCCAAAACAGAATAAGTGTATAATCCTTGCCAAGAGGCACACAGAAGCCAAGAGGTGTCATTTTGTAGTTTGAAAAGAAGACAGAGGTACCATGGCTGATCTTTATTATAATTCTGGTGGTCCTCATTGTGTTGATCTATTGCAGTTTGAAATCAGACTGTTTTCTTGTGATTTTAAATAATTATTGCTGCTTACACAGCAATGCACTGCACTTGCCTTTGATTTAAACTAAGCCATGAGATGCTTCATTAGCTTCAAGAGGAAACCGTGGAGCCTCGCCCTGTGGGTAGCAGGTTTGGAGCTGGAGGGTTTCACTGCTGCTTTCTGAGCCCAGTACCTGTGTCACACTCCTCCTGCTCAGTTCCCTCTTTCTGGGAGTAAGTCTTTGTGGGCAGCCTTTGCTGGACTTGTAACAACTCCTCTTCAGTATTCAAATAACAGCTATAATTAAATCTTCTGCCTTTAACCAACAGTATCAGAGATGAGGGAGGAAAAAAGAATAGATTTATACTAGACATAAGGAAGAAATTTTTTATGATGAGGCTGCTGAAGCACTGGCACAGGTTACCCAAAGGGGGATGCTCCATCCCTGGACACATTCAAGGCCGGGTGGGCTGGAGCTCTGAGCAACCTGGGCAAGTTGAAAATGTCCCTGATCATTGCAGAGGGGTTGAACTAGATGGCCTTTAGAGGTCCCTTCCAAGCCAAGCCATTCTGTGCTTCTGTGATAACACAGAGCCACTGTTGTGTGTCATCTGTGCCTGTCTGTGCGTATCTCTACACGACATAACAGATTTAAAACCAGTTGGGCAACTTCAACTGAATTGGGTAGAGGTTTAGAGACCTTTTGGAGATTGCACAAAATTCATGGAAATACTCAACTGAACAGAAAACACCCCACAAGTATTTCTGCTGAAGACAAGGCCTCTTAATCAGCTCCTGTGGTCTCAGACAACAGAGAACACAGGAAAAAAATAAACCTAATTTGTGAGGCTTTCTTCTACCCCAAGTGCAGAAAAATTTTAAGTCAGGACTTGCATCTTAGTCAGTCAGCCTTGAAACACATTCAAAAGACATCAAGTTTCATTTAAACAGATGTTAAAATGTACTAGTTCCAGTATTATCTCCTCCCTTCTTCAGAAACATCCTAGATGTCTCATATTCAGAACACAGAACAGTTTATGTGGGTGCTCAGAGGTGATGAGGAAACCCCTCTTGCTACAGGCCTGATGGATGTCTCTTGCTCCCTTGCACAGGGTTGATTGGGGGTCAGGAAGACATTTCCCTCCCAGTCAGGGAAGGAGGGACATGAAGATTCATTTGTCTTTTTTTATCCCTTTCCTCTACAGCAAGCCGCCTGGCTGACCTCCTGAATCAGTCAGGTCATCATAAAAAGGCCTCAGGTCATGGTGATCACTCTTGTTTTCTGCTTGTGAAACACAGGTTACCCTCCTGAGAATGAAAATGCTTTAGTTTAATTGAAACCTTTGGGCTTAATATATGAGTACCTTTGTTAAATGGAAAGGCCTGAGGTAAGCAGAGGTCACACTGGTGCAGTTCAGTGTCTGGGGGGCTCGAGAGGCAGAACAGCCTTTGCTCTAGTGAAAGGTAGACAGGGGCACAACAGGCTGTGAAGGGCTTTGAATGAAAAGATGGGGAGTTTGTGGTTGATACAACTAAAACAGAGCACAAAAACAGAGCCACCAGGGTTAGGAGGAAGAGGAGGCTCGTGTGGCTAAAGGACATGGCTAGACAGCCACTGCAGCAGCAGGGAGTGGGTCTGAATGGGATGAGATTGTGTTACTTGCGGGGAAAACTGAGAAAATGAAAAGTTCTGTTTGAGTCACAGTGGGCTCGATCTCTTATGTGTCAGGGACAGGATTTCTGACAGGCTAGAGCAGGCAAGTCTGGGAGCATGAGTAGAAACGTGGTGTTTGAACTGCTTTCTGCATGGGAAATTATCCAGAAATATAAGATGTAAAAGAAACCTTTCAATACTTGCATATCCCCCATGATTAGTATGCACAAATCTATGTGAAGAATTCATGGTTAAAATCTTGGGTACATATCACTCTGCTTGGCTGAAACACAAGGAAAATTAATCTCTGTATTCCTGTCTTGATTTGAGGATTAAAATAGTCCCTGCTTTATCTAACCACAGTCAATTTAGGAATGAGATGAAGTGACATACAGATATTACTGGCTTGCAATCACTTTGTTCTCTTTGATAGATCTTTGTTTCCTGAGAGATAGTAAAAGATATTAAGGCCTGACACTGTGACACTGTAACACTGCCCACTGCACTTCTTCTACCACTTCACAGCCAAGCTTGAGGCAGAATAAAGAAAATAATAGCTATGCAGGTATAAGCAATTCTAACACTAAGAAAATATTTATCCACTGGGTTTCCACAGGAAAATTAATTTGCTAATTGCTCTCTCAGATTCCTGGGTAAGTAAAAGCAGAAAAGTACCAGAACAGTGCTAACTACCATCTCCTTGAAACTAAAACCAAAATGAAACAAAACAAACAAAAAACTGCCCAACAACAACAACAAAACAGAAAAAAACCACAAAAAACAAAACCAACAAAAAACCCAAAAAAACCCAAAATGAAGCAAAAACAACCAAAACCAGCCTAAACCAAACAAAAGACACTCAACCTCAACTCATAAAAAACGAGAAGCAGATGAAATGGCTCATACAGAAATTCTAAAATAAGGATAGTGAACCATAACAAGTGTGATATCTTGTGCAGAGTGGGCTTTAAGTAACAAGGCTGAATAATCAAATTTATTTGTTAGTTATATGTCTTCCCTATGCCTTGTATTGGAAATCACTAGAGGAGTTTGCAGGAGCTCTGCAAGCCCTGTCCTGGAGGAAAAACTGCAAACCTGAGAACTCCAGCAGCAGGATGCAGGTACCTGATGCAGCAGTGCTGCCCCTGGCTTTTTCAAGGAGACACAAAGTGGGGAAAAGTTCTGGGCTGAGAACAAGCTCAGTCAAGAGATGAACAAGCCATTTGGAAAAGCAGACAAGTGTTGGAAAGTCTAGGCAGGAAGTGCTGTGCACAACAAAAAGAACAAGGCACTTGGAAACATTATGTAGGAAGGACTAGAAACCTGAGGAGGCAGAAGATGCTTTGGCTGAACTCTTAGTGGTTTAGAGTTCTCAGGAGTGGGGCTGTTCCTCAGGGACTGCAGTGAAAAGCTGAACAATGCTGTATTAGCTCAGCACATGGAGCTTGCTTGGCCTTTTTTTGAAAGCTGGTGGCTAACTCATACCCTGAAAAAGGAAGTATATATCCTGGCCAGTTGGCTCAATTTAAGAAACAGGCAAGTGTGTAGCTGGAATTACAGGTAATGGAGGTGAAAGGCTGGGTGTAGGAAAAGTCAGCTGTGTGCAGGGGGCACGGGGTGGAGTCACCCATCCATGAAATCTAATAAAAACTGATCTGGTCATGATTAACTCAACATTTTCACAATCCTTCTAAGAGTTCACAAGGAACATAATATCTAGCCAGCTCGTAGTGGTATGTGAGAGACTCCTAACTCCAATATCCCTGGATGTCAGCCCTCTGCTTGTTTCAGATTTTGATGCTGAACACTGCTCTGCTTCTCAGTTCCAGTTTATTTATTTAGCATTCTTATTGCTTTATCTCATTTATAGCAAGTTTGTGAAAGTAATTAAGAAAAGTACCTTATACAATAACTTCATCTGTTTGACCAGTCTGAGCAAGGTCTACATTAAACCCACCAACTGATACATGTAAGTAGTGGCAGAACTTCCTCTTGTGCCCAGAATCTGTGAAACCACTCAACAGAGAGAATGGAGAAGTGTGAAAAGCAGCTTTGATGGGGCTCAGCCGTGCTCGAACATCCCCTCAAAACAGGAAGAAGATCACAGTGAACTCAGCAGCCAGGCAGTGTCTGCTCTACCTGCCCTGTGTCAGACTCCAGAGTCATCCAGTGTCTTTCTCCACCCCCTGTGTGGGGACTCTCTGGGCTGGGAGGTGGAATCCACTCTGCCCTCTGGCTCCTCAGGGGGAGAGCAAAGGGACCCTGAGGGAAACAGGATCAGTGAAGGATTCTGTTGGAGCTGGACTCTTTCTGACAGGCCTGCATAAATGCATCTTTTAAAACAGAGACCCCTTTGCCACTATGTATATTTTATGGGGCAGCAGATGAATGGCCAACAGTGATTGCTGCAAGAAGAGAAATAGCATGATTTGGGGTAAATGTACCTGAGACTTGCTATCCCTTGCTAACCTGCTTGTCTTGCTTCTGTAATTCAGTTAAAAGAACACTCTATGCAGTAAATACACTAAGTTTTGGTGTATTAATGTTGACCTAATCAGTGTCCACAGCAAAACACTTTGCAATCAGTTTGAAACAGTGTTGGAAATGCTCATCTGACCTTTAGGAGCAATTGTGCACGTTACAGAGTGTCTCAACTATTTTTGCACTTCATGACCTTACATCAAATAGCTGCTGGGCTCCTTGTCTACAAACAGTATGAAAATAATAACAAAAAAAGAACTGAGTTGCACAGTCTCCTCTGCTTCCCTTCCTGATTTTAGGTGGTAATTTGCCTAGATAGGCAGCAGCTTCCTTGTAACACACACCCATAGCATTCAGGTCTGCCTGTTTTTGCCCAAGAGGCAATGCCAGGGTGTCACTCATGTCTATCTGCCATGCTCTAAGGAGGGGAAAACATTCCCTTTCTTGAAGAGCTGGATCCATGACCTGGATGTGGAGACAGGAGGTTAGAGGAGCTGTTACTTCTTTATGGAATATGGGGGTCAAGATGGACCAAACTCATCCTATAATGAAGACTTACACATTCTTAATGCAGCAGTTTAGGTGCATAAAATAATGCTCAGAAGGACATCCTAGAGAAGCCATGCCATCCATTGGTTCCCTAGGTGAAAACTGTCTCCTGAGGTTCATTCTGATTGCACCTCTTTCAGCTTGTGCTTTATTGTAAAGACAGCTTTGTGTCTCTCTTTAGTTTGTTTTCTTCCCCCTGCCTATTTTTTTTTTTTATTTTTAATTTAGAAACCTGCCTACATTCGTGTCTCACTGTTTTGCTGGAAACAGATGGCCCTTCCTGAAGACACACAGTTGAGTGAATAGACACAGACCACTTTACCATGTGGTAGCATGTTTGTAATTAGATATTTAAAGTGCTAGACAATTACTATCAAACCTTGTCATGAGGGAAATTTAGGTCTGTGTTTACCAAGATCTGAATTATAAACTGGATCCCTGCCAGGGCTTTACTCTTGGGTATAAAAGGAAAGAAGGCTCTGGTTGGATACTGAGTGACATTGATTAGAGCTACCACCTGCCCTGTCTCAGACATGATCACTCACTCCCCTCTCCCACCCCATCCTGTAGTTTTTGTTGACCATTGTATGTGGTTTCCCCATCTGATAAGTTTTGGGATCATAGGAAGTAACATCTGTTGTTAAAGGCTCATCTTCCCACCTGCTTCTGGACTACAGACAGGTAAAAGCAGTTCCATCCCAAAAGAAATCAGTATAGAGCCATTGTCACATTGGGAAAAAAGCAGATAAAGTTGGAGAGGAGAATGGACAGTGATAAATCAGGGGAGAAATTACAGGGGGGGCATTACAGAAGAAGAGACGAAGTTCAGGGATTTATCTAATGCATAAGATAGTTTAACTCCTGCAAAGTTTTGCCCTGGATGGGAGTAGCCAGGCTGTGGAAGCTGGAGTAGCAGCCCTGGCTGCTGGGGAAGTGCAGCTGTGCCCCCTTCATGTGCCTCCCCCAGCGCTGCAGCCACGGCTGTGACTGAACAGCTGGAGCCCAGAAACTTCAGTTTCAGATACACAGAGTTCCCTCTGGTTTTACCCTGCTTGAAACAGAAAGAGAATAGGAGTCTGTAGGAAAGTATCATGGAAACACAAATGTTTGCAAACTATGGAAGTGGTTAAAGTCATAGGTAAGGGAAAGCCTATGACGAGGTTTTCCAGTTTTATGTCAAAATCTCACACCTGAGCTGCTCTACTCCAGTGGAATACTTATAATGGTAGTGAAAGACAAATTATATAATGACTTCATTTAAAAAGAAACAAACAAAAACATTTGTTAATTCTAAATTTGGACGTGGATTTAGCAACTAAATGCTTCAGGGATGACTTGCTTTCAATGGGGAATTTGTGAACAAAAACTGATTACAGGATGGAGCCAAATCCCTGCCAAGGATACGGACAAGGATCATGGAAGCAGATGAGCTACAATTTCCCATGCACCAGAATCCACAACTGGGCCAGGAGCAAGATGAGCAAGATCACAAAGCATTTCAAGAGCCAGGACTGAGCAATGGGAGAAAGCTGTGTACTTTCTTCTGTGTACCTGTAATCACTTGCAAGATCTTTCTGAAGAGAGGTATGTGTTGATCTTATAGAGAACTAGAACACTGATTTAAATATTCATTGTATAATCAGGGGGAGGAATCTTGGAAAACTGTGTGAAAAAACTACTGTGGGTTTGTACAGAGTGCAAAAGATGGGAGGAGAGTGATGAAGACCAGCAGTAAAACCTGGTAACGTTGTTTAAAATAAAGTTGGGTTTAATTTATTGGTCTCTTAAGGTTCAAATTTGAAAGTAAGCTAGCCAAAGTAAGCATTTCCCAGGAAGCCAATTTTGGTTTGGACTCTTCATTGCAACGTTAACTTGGACATCTCTTGCAGCATTGTTCTGTAATTCAGCAAAATCTCCCAGGGAAATAAGGTAAATTCAGCTGAAAAACTCGTGGGTCGAAGGAAAGGTGAGTGAAATACAACTCCATGTGCAAACACAGAAGAACAGGTTGCAGAAGGCTGAACAACAGATGGTTGTCACAGGCACAAGAAGAGCTTGGTAACAGTTACCGTGAGTAAGAAATACCTGCACCGCAGTATGCCAGGCCTGTGGGCAGCAGTAAATCAGGGCTTGGTTTCTCGAGACCTTGAGGGTTCTGCACCCTCACCGAGCAGCCCGTGCCCCGACAGGCGCGGCTGCTGTCCGAGCACATGGGCTGAGTCACGGCCGCCCCGGGAGCTCCCCGCGCAGCGCTCCTGCGGGGCGAGCAGCAGCCCCGGGGCCGCCTTCGGCATTCCCGGCGGGAATGCTGCCGGGGGAGGCGGGAGCGGGCAAGCAGAGGGCAGTGCAGGCACACGGACACAGCGCCTCAGGGACGGGGGCACGGGAGCGGCTCGGGCCGGGGGCCCGCCGCACCTCGGCCTGCTCGTGAGGGNCTCGGCCTGCTCGTGAGGGGCAAGCGCCACACCACGACTCCACTCTTAGTAAAATGAATACATTGATTCTAGGTTTGGAGAGGATTTAGCAATGAAACGCTTCAGGGGATGAGTTGTTTTCAACGGGGAATTCTGCGAACAAAACCTGATTGCAAGGATGGAGCCGAATCCCTGCCAAGGCTACGAACAAGGATCGGCGGGAGCAGGTGAGCCACAACTTCCCAGGCAGCAGAACCCAGGAGCAAAGTGAGCACGGGCAGAAAGGGTGCCAAGAGCCAGGAGGAGGAGGAGGAGG
>VZRH01004843.1:48083-104324 GCA_013397555.1 Urocynchramus pylzowi
CACCCAGCCCCACAATGAAGGTATTCCGAGGCGTTCCGAGGCGCTGCTGGGCCGCGATCCGGGCCGGCCCCGCCGCGCTGCCGTGACTCCCCGGGGCCGGGCCGGGCCCGGCCGTGCGGGGAAGGGAAGGGAAGGTGCCCGGCCGCGGCGGGGCTCGGACATTCCTTTGTGCCGCTGCCCTGGAAACACATGTCTGCAGGCACGTACCCCGGCGATTTTGAGGCGATTTCCCCCCTGTCTGGCTCAAGGATAGAGTTACCTCTGTGGAGGTGCCTGTTTTTCCTCAATAGCTGCCTTCCATCATGATTCCAGGGTGGAAACAGTGGCTGTTTTCTTCCTTCCCCTCCCCTCAGCAATAGGAAAGTTGATTTCTACTTTATGGCCCCGAAGTTTAAGGACCAGTTGGGCTCAGTGGGCGAGTGAATGGGCTCTTTGTGTTATCCCAGCTTTTCTAAGGGCAGTAAGGTGGCTTTGTTCTGGTTATTTGGTTTATTAAATGTCTTCTGGCCTGCTGGAAGGCTGGATAGAAATGTGTGGTTGAATTTCTGGGTGCTATTTCAGGGGGTCGCTTTAGGTCCTGTGAGATAGAGCAGGCACCCGCTGTGGAGGCTTCTCAGGGTTGGTGTTCAGGGGTCTGAACTCTTGGGGGTGGGATGGAAAAGTTCAGGCGTTTTCCCCTTTAGGGAAGGACATCCCCATGGCAGCATTCAGAAGTTTCGGAGCAGCACCCCAGCTTTGGAGTTGCAGGCTTCAGAGGGACTGGGTGGTTCTGTCCCTGGCATTCACCAAGTCCTCTGCCTGGGGATGAGTTGAGCCAGCTGGTCAAATCCATTTTCTGCTTTGCTGTGCCTACCTTAAAATTAGCTCCTGAGAACAGTTATTAGAGCCTTTACTGTTGCTTTGCCTTCCGTTCATTTGCCCGACTGATAGCAAATATTTTTGTCAGAAAAGTTTGCCATTTTTGGCAAGAACCAGTAAGTTTGTATCTCTTGTGGCGAGCTGAAATGTTTCTGGGTGTGTTTTAATTGTGAATGGTCTGCTCACTTCTAGTGGGGCTTATGAAAAGTGGAGTACAGTGTTTGCTGAATAGCAAAAACTTTCCTGATGAAGCATGTTACTTGATCTGGTTTTATTGGAGGTGCAGTGTACTTGTTCAAGCCCAAAGAGCTTGTATCCTTACAGTTATTGAGCTTCCAAAAACGTCTGGAAGAATTGCTCTCAGAGGCAAGAGACTAAAACATACATTTTAAGTAGATCTACGTAAGCTGGTGGAACTCTGAACTAGAAAATGGGTTCACTACTCACTCGCTTTGAATTTCCTTGAAATACTGTTCATATTAACATGTCTGCTGTTTGTAATGAGCCCTGTTGTTTTGCATCAGTTGCAAGATGCTGCTCTTTATCATGTGGAAGTAAATGCTGCCTGTTGGACACAAACTCAAAGTAGTGATCTGCAAGATCAGCCCCCTAATGAGATGATACCTTTTTGGGACGTTCCTGTGGTAATCTGGCAGTCCTCTAGTGGCCTTTACCTGCCAGTGCCTAACCCACAGTTATTGTCCCCTTAAGTGGGGAATTAAAGTTGGTTAAATAATTGTAAAGGGTTATTTTAAGTTTAGTATGGTAAAACTTCCCTACTTCCTTTCAAAAAGCTGTTTTTTTTCTGCAGGGTACTATGATTCAGAAGAATGAGGAGGCCGAAAGAAGAAATATTTATATTTGCAAACATTGTGTTAAGCTTTGGAAGTTTAGTAGAGGTGTAAAAGTATATTTATGAAAATATGGTGGGCAGATAAACTGAAAGCCTGACTGTACTGAGAAGACTGCAATTTATTGCATGGATTGCTTTATTTAAAACAAAACCTTGAAGGATTTATTCTTTCCTTTAGGAATTCCTTGAGAGTCTGGTAGCCATTACTGTGGCTCCCTTTTTTTAGTTCCTTCTTTTCCCTTCTCTGTGCTTTCTCCCCCTTCCTCTGTTGCCTCCCCCCAATCTACATTCCTTTGTGTTAGCAGTGATGATGGCAGTTCTAGTCACCTCCTGTGGTTTGATAGATTATTCCCTTTAGAATCATGGTGTACTTAAAACTTTCCAAACACAATTCTTTCCTTGCTCCTCCACTTTTTTGATGCTGGCTTTGAGTTTTGTTCTAAAAAATTTGTCCTCTGTGGTTCTGCTTTGAGTTATCTTAAAAACTAGTAAGAAGTCCCCTTAAACCTTTAGTGGAAAATATTAGTATTTATGTTATGATTTACCTTTCTTTTTGTGTATGTTGATGGTCATAATACAAACAGAAATTTTGTGTTTTGGCAACAGGGAGCTTCTCTCTCCCCTGCAAGCTCACAAGTTCTGTGCTTTCTTTTTAGACAAAACTTTGCTTGCTTTAAACTGTAATTTTAATTTTTGTTAAATAAACTTCTTGTACTTTTTTTATTGCTACATTCTTGAGATCTGGTAGTTAACAGATGTTGCAGGTACTCTGTTTTTAAATGTGAGGGATTTCTGTCCATTGTGGAATTATCTCCAACTTTTACATTAACTATTCTAAGTAACATAACCTTAATGGGAGGGGGATGAAACTACTCACAAAGACCTGTGGAGGGCTTTATGAGCACTCCTGAAGGAAGGGTTAATCTGCACAAGGAAGCCCTGATCAATTCTAGGGAAGAAGCTCATGGCTAGAAATGCAGGTACTTGAAGTCAGTGCAGTGTCTGATACTTTCTTGGTAGGTAAATTTTAATCTTTGTCTCTGCACACCTGTGAGGGAGCTCCCTGCCTGGACAATGTGCTTTTTGGTTGTCATAAAGTTTGTGTCCTTAAAGAGATCTTAGCACTGAAGTACTGCAATCCTGTGATGAGTCTTTTAAAAAAACAACAAAACACCTTCACTTTGTTGGTTTCTCTTAATTGTAAACACTCTGTTAGGGGAATTGAGACAGTCATATTTTCAGAAAATGGTTTTCTTTAAGGATTTTCTTCTCACTCAAGAGGAGGCCTGTAAAAAATAAAAGGGGGAGTATGGCATATTTTTTAACTCCTTTCTAGGCTGCTCTACAATTTTTTTGTGACGATCCAGCTGCATATTTTGATACTGTGAAGTACAGAGAAACCTGAAATCAATATGACTGTCAACTTTTAACATAGCCCTTTCTACATTTGGTGCTGTTTTGGCTTTTTTTGGTTGTTTTAGGGAATAATATCATTAGCAAGCTGGCAAGAAGCTGCTCAGCTAACTGCTAATGCTTTGCAGTGGGTGTAAATAACTTCTGAAGGCCATGTTGCTGCTAATTTTTAGGTTGAGGGGAGGAAGTAGGCAGGGTTGTTACTAAATACATTATCTGGGTTATGGCTCTCAGTTTACTGACAGCACTTTTTTTAAGCAAGCAGTTGAATATTATGCTTTTAAGATGATAGGAAATGTTTCAATTTGGATATTTACTGAGTTATAAAAACATAACTAATATAATTGGCTTTTTTCTGTTTGAACTTGAGTGTATTCTGGTAAAATGCAGCTGCCCCATTTTGGAGGTTGGGTGTTAACAGTCAGATCAAGGGTTCTGATCAGCTGGTGTTCACATCATAGCTCTGAACCTGATATGACAACATTGTTTTGAGTTCCTGTGAGAATTAAACTGTAGGAAAGCACTGGAGAGAGTTGTCAGTGATGTATCAGGCCCAGAGCTTGGGACATCCAGGGCCAGTGATGGCAGCTGCTCTTCAGTGTGTGTGGGTCTGTTGGTGCAGATAGAGCCAAGGGTGTGAAATCAAACTGCAGCTTTGTGTTTGGCCTGGAGCTTTCATTGCAAGTGTCATTTGCAAAACTGACTCTGTGTACCAAGACCTACACATCATTGTGGGGAGGGCATTTGAGCTGCAAGAAAGCTATTCCTGCATTTGCTGAGCTTCAAAATTGGAACACCCAGCTGGTACAGGAAATAACTGCAGCATCACTGTCTATACCTTTACTTTTGTGCTTTAGCCTGAGATCTATGATGCTGGAAGACAGGATCTGAATTCCATTTTTTTAAAGGAATACCTATTTCTCCTTAAGACTCCCCTCATCCAGCCACCTTGGTCAACCAAGTTGCTATTTATTTGTTAATTGGCTCCAGTTTTCTTGGGTTATGAAAGATCACATTTTTAACTTGCCCAGTTCTGCATTAAAGTGAAGGTATTGAAAATTAGGGAAAATGTGTGCTGTCCTAGTAAGACCTCATATAGCAGGGCTGTGGCTTTTCTTCTACTGTCACCTCCCCTTTAGCCATTAATAGGAATAATAGAAACTTCTGTTGGTGTTATATTAACTTTAGGTCCCTAATTTGCATCTCAAATAACATTGTGAACAGCATTAATGCCTTCGAGGGGTTTGGGAGGTTTTTTAATTTGTAGGGTAAATGTATTTTTTAACCTAATTGGGCAGTTCTGATTATTATTGCAGCATGTTTAATTTTTGCTCTGCACAGCTTGTGTTGATGTCAGTGGCTCTAAATCATTCCTTCAGTGCTGTGCACATGTGTTATGTTTCACCACCTTAATTGTGGCTTTAGATTTTGGCTTGGTAAAGTATTCATCCATCTCATACACTTACTACTAGATACCCTATGATATTTTTGTTCTTTATTCTACCCTCAAAAGTTTGTTTAGAATGAAAATTCTTCTTTTAAAGGTTCTTTTTCCTTTAACTCCCCCTGCTTTCCCAATGAAGAATGCACTTCTCTGTCTTCCTTCAAGGTTTGTGTTGATCTGACCTCCTTTGATTTTAGAGGGATGAGAATTTATCATGCTTAATAAGGAAGGGGCAAGTGACAAAAGCTGTGTGTCAAACCCTGTGGCATTATCAGCTTCCACTGTCCAAAAGTAGTACACTGAATATGGAAGAGGTTAAAGTTTGGAGCCTCAGGTGTTCTGCAGGTTATGAAACAGAATTGTGGGAACATAGCTGGGACAGGATGATGGGTCTGGATCTGGGGTTCTGCCTTCTGCAGCTCAGCATTTCTTAGTCAATATGTAAATGGCTGTTGAGGTTGCAGGTGGTTTTTGTATCATGTTATGTTTTCATAAGGTAGGAAACTTCTGATCTGTGGACTGTTTGAGGGTGTGATTTATTGATTTTTTTAAGTGCCGGTCTCCATTTAGATACCTGAGACCTATTTGTGTGTTTGTACAGTGTTTTTAATGAATTGACACTTAAAGTTACAATCCTAAATAAAAAAAGGGACTTCTTTGCCCATTTATCCCAATGTGATAGTAGTGGCAAATAATTAATTGCTGTCTGTTGGAATGGAGGGTAGTGGTGTGTGGGCATGACTCTAAACTCCTAGTGCTTCAGAGTGTAATTTGATGCAGTATTTAGTAAATGAGAGGAGAGAGGGATAATGAAAACAGCATTCAAGAACTACTTACATGAATTGACTAAAGTACAGCATGTGTTTCTTGTAGTGGGAAGGGGGAAAGGAACAAGTACCCAGCACTTCATGTTTTCATTTCTTAAAAATGAAACATGAAATGAAACAACAGAGTTGAACCTTGATGAATTTGAGATGGGTGAGTAACTTGGAGGCTAAACTGAAGTGCTGCTGCCTGTTGTAAGAGGCTACCAAAGGTTAAGAGACAACAGAGGTGTCACTGGGGTGGAGAGTGTGCTGGCACTGGAGCATGAGCCAGCATGTTCCAGTGCCAGCCTGGTACTTGGCCTGTTCCCTTCTCAGGATGCACAGTAGTCTGCTTGAGCTTGGCTGCATATGTGCCTGCTGACTTCATCCTTTTCTTCCATTAGCACCCCATCCTGACCAGACTTTTCTGGTTCAGTATTTGGATAAGAAATTGCTGAGCTGTGGGAGGGTAAGGTGGACTGCTGCTGCTATTCTGTTTTCATGCTTCACAAATCAGAAGAATGTCCTTCAACAAAGCAGGAAAGTACCTGGATAAATACTTGTAGTACCAAACTATCACAGAGGATGAAAAAGGATAGTGCTTTGTCTTATGATTTTTAGGTGGCCTATTTATGCTTGAGCTCTTAGGAGTTAATTCCTCTGTGCTTTAGTGACTTTGGATTCTGCAGTTTAAATGTGAACTCTGGCTGTAACTAATGCTCTTTGCTTTAACTCCCCATCTATAAAATGCTGCACATGTTAATTTTTGTTTTGGAGTATTTGGCTGCTGCACGCAGCGTTTTCCATCCTCAGGAAGTCCTAACCCAGCCTGAGGCAGTGGGTGTAAAAGGTGCATGCACATGTTTGTTTGTGTGACAGTGCCTTGACACCACATCAGTGAAAGCCATTACATCACCCTGCTGGGTTGTTAGAAGGCAAAGCACGCCTGTCTTTCTGAAGTAATGGACTTCTGGCTTCTCTTGGTCACAAGAAAGATGCAGCAGGATACTGCAATATTGCTGGAACTTGCATGCTGCCAGAGGAGGGGATTGGAGGGGATTTATTTCTGCGTGGAGAAAGTGTGGGGCAGGTGTGACTTTCTTTGGTAATAATACAATAACCTGATTGTGCAAATCCTGAAGTTTTAATTTGAAAAATCAGAAAAGTAACTTCTAGTTCATTGAACTCAGAAAACGTTGTAGGAGGATAAACAAAAATGTTACAGGGGCTTGAAACTCAGTTTGTCATTAAAAAATAAAGTAGGGCTGTGAAAGCTGTAGGCTGGTAGTGAGTCTCCTGCCCCATACTGGCATTGCACATCTAATGTGATTCATAACAAAAGCCTGAGCAGTGCTTAGTCCAGTGCTTTGCTGTCCTCAGTATTAAAATTTGTTCTGAATATAAACCAGACATCTTCCTTACTGCAGGTCAAGCTTATTGCCTAATTCCCTGGACATGAGGGACAGCTATTCCTTCCCCTGTAGTAAGTCATCTTTAAAAAGTATTTGAACTGTTCTTTGCAATGTTCCTGTTTCTTTGTGTCTTGCCCTCCATCCTTCTGATATTTGTCCTAAATAAAACTAGTGTATTCAGGTCTTCCTGAGAGGTAATGTTTTTTCAGCTCTGATCATTCCTGTTGTTCTCTCAAGTTAGTTCACGTTGGGCTTCAAGTGTGGTGCTCAAAACTCAAGTCTGTACTGCAGCTGAGAATTTCTGCTGAGCTGAGTGGAGTGAAAAAATGGCTCCATGTGCCCTGGAGCTGATATTCCTGTTTATGCATCCCTATACACTGGACTTTTTTACATCAGCTTAACACTCATTTCAACATCAGCCTGTTGATCCCACCTAGCTCAGAGCTTTCTTCTGAAGAACGTGCCTTCCTGTTTGTTCATTTAATCCTGCCTGAGTGTGCCTTTCAGAACTCACTTGTATTCTATTATTACTTGCAGAACAGTTTTCAAACTTGTCAAAGTTATGCAGGACGTCAAGGCTGTCTTGCAGTCCTTCCTGCTGCTCTCCTGCATGGAACAGGGCTCCTGTGCCTGCAGCAGATCATGGGAGCACAGGAATGGAACTGAGCTGGGTTCCTGCTCTGTGTTCTCCCACACCACTGCAGCTGCTCTCTGGCTGTGATTGTCCCCCAAGGACTGCCTTTGCTTACCTCCCAGCAGCACAGATCTGTCAAATTCAGGTGTGTGCTCACAGATTCCTCCCTATCCCAAAACCCTGTTCCACTGATGTCCCAGTGAGCCAGGTGGATGCTGCACACCTGTAGTGCTCACAAAAGGTTCCCTCTCTTCCCAGAGGTTCTACTTAGATATGGTGGAATTAAAGACTCATTGCATCAATTTTGACCTTAATGCAGGCATAGAATGAAGACAGGCCTAACCTCAAGCCTATGTCCAAACCCTTGCTTGTTTGTTTTGTCTTAAGAAAGCCCCAACCATGTCCTGTTTCTGTCTGTATTTAAATATATCACATAACAGCCTGAATCTAGTACCTTGCAAATAATTCCAGGTGTTACAGAGTGACTGAAGTCATCTGTAGTTAGAGTTCTTTGAAGCTGTCCATTCTTGAGATGAAATTGTTCTTTCATTGCAAGCTGTGTGTCAAAGGATAAGCTCCACTACTTGGAACAGCTTTTCTTCAGAGTATTTTTCTTGGATTTGTATTTGTAAGTATTTTTTGATGTCTCTATAGGTGCAATTTTCTCTGTTTGAGATGTTAGTCCTCATATTATCTCCCCTGTCAAACTTGATGCACATAATAAATCTTGTGCCGCATAGAAAT
Source organism: Urocynchramus pylzowi (assembly GCA_013397555.1). Taxonomy (NCBI): domain Eukaryota; kingdom Metazoa; phylum Chordata; class Aves; order Passeriformes; family Fringillidae; genus Urocynchramus; species Urocynchramus pylzowi. The sequence continues at coordinate 56,248 of VZRH01004843.1, forward strand.
GGATTTTTCTGAGCCCTGTCTCTGTTGGGGTTGTTTGACACAGTTCTAGAAGTGCTATTTGTTGTTTTTTTCTCCAGCACCTCCTTCTCTAAACTTTGTTTACGTCTCTGCCATTCAGTAATCCCTTAGACTTGCTCTTATCTTTGCCTTATTTATAGTCCCTGGATGTGTAGCAGTTTATTCTGATCACACATGTATTTGAGTATAGTTAGAAGTTTTATTGTGCCTGGCTACAGGCTGGAATAATGAGTCTTCCAATCATTCTTTCCACTGGATGCTCTAAGGAGATGGACAGATACACTTTGAAGCCATGCTGCAGTGTTGAATTGAGCAGAGATTTAGAAAGTCTGATGGTCCTTTGCTAAAGATATTGAATGTTTGTTAGATGGGATTACCTCAGTGACCACTCTGAACCCACAGAATGTTACCAGAGCAGTAAGGCAGCATCACCTGGTGTTGGGAAGATAAAGGCAGTGTGGATAGTGAAATTGGTGCTGAGTGTGCTTTAGGTTAATAGTTGGTTCTAAGTGTTAGACCTTAAAAGAGGATTATGGGGAAGCTATGTTCAGAAAAGCTCTTTCAAGGTGTGTTCATGGTTGTGGCAGATTTTTCTGTATAAAGTGTGATACTCCAATTTGACTAATATAGTTGGCTGCAAAATGGCATGTGTTCTTGAGATTAAACTTTATAGTCCTGTTAAATGTACAGTCTTAAACTTTAGAACTAGTTTGGGGGGATCTTCCCTTTGTTCTTTTCTCACTGGAGCACAAGCTGATCAAATAATACCAAACCTATTTCTGAGTTCTAAAGTGGCTGTTGAAATGAGCCAAACTGCCATGAAGTAAATGCCTGTTGCACCTGCAGAAAAGGCTGCAGCTGTCAGAAGCTTGTTTATCACTTCAGTACTTCCCGAGTCCAGGTGCTCAGCCAGTGACTTCCCCTAACACAGTTGTTTGTTTCAGATCTTCAGTGGAAAATGTGTTACTGCTTTATGCAGATCAGAGTGTGCTTAACCTTTGCATGTGTGAAGGTACCAGGAACCCAGGTGTAATTTCAGAGGCTTATTTTAAAGGAAGCTTAGATGGAGTACACTTCTTGTCAGCATTGAAAGATCATTTCAAAGACCACACATCTCTTACTGTTGACTTCATCAGATAAATCTTTACTGTCTTGTGCTTCAGCTTGGTTACCAAAGTTGATCTTGTCAGAATGCTGTCATCTGTAGAGGTACCTGCCCAAGTGGGAGGTTCCATTTCTCTTCCAGCACTCTTGGTCCTGTCCTCCTTTGCACAGTTGCTGTCTGTGAATGTTATGTGCTGGACTTGCCAGGTGACTTACCTGCTGCCATTCAAAGCTGCTCAACTTCTGTCCCAGTCAGGGAAGATTAAAAGTGAAGGAAGGCCTTCCAGATTAGAAATGAAGGCCTTTCTCAACGCTCATTTTTCTACTGGCATTTTTGTGCTCAAATAAAGTAGTTATTTTGGTTTATACTGACTGAAGTATGGTCTATAGTATTTGTGTACTAATTGACACCTTGTGCCTGTTTGTTTCCTGTACCAGGGCATGGTTTTACAATAAGCCCATCCTCTGTGAGTGAACTTTGTCATTTGGAGTTCTAGTGACTTCTGTGAATCCTCTTTGACAAGTAAATCTTTCTGTAGAATTTGCTTGTAGAAGTAATGAGCTGTGCATTGAACATCAGGTAGTCTTGAGGTAGTACACAGAAAATACTAAGCTATTCCATCAAGCAAAGGTGATCTTCCAGTATTTTAAGAAAAAACAATCATACTAATGTAGCTAAAATAGTTCACTTTTTTTCCTTCTCTGACATGGTGTAACATTGTCTCATGAAATTTCATTAGTTGATGTAATTGTTACAAATGCTTTTTCTAAATACCTACTGCAACGTGTACGCCTTGGTTTGTGTCTTGACCTCTAACACAGCATTTCCTGAATCCAGCTGTTCAGTGTGCTGCTCAAGGCTGACTGCATTGAGACAAAGTAGTTATCTGGCTTTTCAAATAGTCTAGTGAACTAGTAAGAGCTGCATAGCTCAACTGAACTTATTTTTATTGAAGTACCTTTAATAGGTCTGGCAAGAGGGATGTCCCTGGTGACACTTGAAGTAATGTCTGAATTGAATGCTGAAAGCACACACAGTATTGATGTGTACTGCCTTTGCCTTTGTATTTCATTCCATTATTTTATTGGGCTTTAATTTGTGGTCTGCTCATACTTGGGTCATTAGTGGACTGAGAGCTCACATGTTGAGCAGATTATATGTAGTGCAGATCTCTTCAGAGACTTCACCATTCAAAAGCTTGTGGTATGTGCAAAACACAAGTTGGGAACCAACTATTAAGTTGATAGGAACTATAGCTTAGCAAAGTAAAGAGCAACAAGAGGAAATTCTTCAGACTGCCACTCAGTTTTGCTATTTGTAGTGTGATACCAAGACCTCTTTATTTAAAAGAAAAGTTTTGCTATTTGAAAACTGTGTGGTACTTGGGTTTTATTATTGGATTCTAATGGATCTGGTAGTTAGAGGGGTGTTGTAGAACTTGGGATCTTTGTGTGCCACCTCTTGAGGTGGTATCTCCTGCCACATGAGTTAGGGTTTCTTCAGTGACAAATTGCAGATGGTGAGCCATGATAGAGAACAAGTTTGGGCCATGAGATGGAAGTTGGTTGTCAGCTACACACCATGTTTCATATCTGTTCAATGCATTTCCATGCTCTTTCCATACAGATAATGGAGCAGCAAGCTTTAACTATTTATGCAAGCCTGCATAGACTTTTACTGTTGTGTAAACTCTTCCTGTAATTTGCTTTCTTTATATTTTAAGGTTTTATATCAAAATATGTAAACAGTGTGCTTGTGAACTGCTAAAATAAGGGTACACACATCCATATGCTCATTAAGTATAGTTGCACAGTGATTTTCTGGAGAGTTCTAATTTTGAGACAAAGACACACTTTTCTTAAACTGCTAAATTTGGCATAGTACTTTGTCATGAGAAAGAAATATTACTCATAGTATGAAAAAGTACAGTGAGGCTTGGAGAAATGTGCTTCATGTTGCTGTAAGCATTGAGATGTATGGATATTTACAGAATACTGCTCAGAACTTGAGTTCTAAATTTAGTGCTATCTGCAGTTCACCAGCTGTACTATTTACTGAAGAATATTTGGACTACCATAGGTTCCTCATTTTTAATTTCCATAGTTGTATGCAAGCTAATGAAGGGAGACTTCCCTGTGTGCAGATTATATAGCTCATTAGATCCCTGAAATGCCATGAAGTAGCATCTTAACATAAGTGTTTTTCACCTGGCCTGAGGCCTCCAGCAAGAACATTTCACACTTGGGATCATAAAAACAAACCTACTAGTTGGGCTTTTTATTTTAAACAAGCCAACCAGATGTCTGAAAGTCCTGAGAATGAACCTGAAGGCAAACAGGAGGAGGTTTATTAGCTGTGTGTGTTTTGGGAGCAGGATGTATGGAAGAGATTTGTATAATCCCTCAGCTCCAAGCCCATAGGCTTTGGTAATAGAGCAGTACTTCAGTGCTGGTGTTATTCCATTCTGTCACAGGGAAGCAGGATGTGTGTGGGGTAGTCATTGTCACTGCCATACAAGTGAAGGGTCAGTGCTATGTTTTTTTCAGGCCTGGGTATTTTTAAAGTATGCATCTGTGCCTGTTTTACTTCTCAGTTTTAAGGGTGAACACTAAGCGAAAGTAGGTGATACTACTCATTATTTTTTTTCCCCCCTCTGGCTTTTTTAAACAGTGGAGTGAAGCAACTGTCTTGGTAGTAGGGCCAGTTGATCTATTTTTTTCATTCTTGAAGCCTTATGAAAAAAAATCTTTTGGGTCTTGTACAGTCTGGATCACTTGCTTCGGTGGAAGTCTGGTAGATTTCTCCAAATATTAATATTATCAGTATAAATTACTAATTATGTCTGAATTTTGTATCTCACTGGAGGCTTAATCTATGAAGTAAATACTTCCATTGGTTTTAAATAGCATATTTATAGAAGCAATATGTGGAGGTGAAACTAATTTGTGTAGGACCTGAGCTTTGAGCTTTTAGTAATATTCACTGAACGTTAGAGTAAAAAAGGTGGAGATTGCCCACTAGGTTCTGTTCTGAATTGCTTAAACAGGCAATAGCTCTTGGTTTGAGTAATGTAGTCTTGAAAGAATGACTGTTAGCTCATTTAGTTCATAATTACAGCAAAAGCCAAGGGCTTGGTGTTCATGTGTTCCAGCCTCAGTAGATCAGAGTTCTGTTCCTCAACATCACATCCCAGCCTTGGGCTTTCTGCAGTAGGGCTGAGGAGAAAGAGTCCAAATCTCACATTGCAGGGAGATGACTGGTCATGGGCCTGTGCTGATGGCTCATTCAAATGGAACTCCAAACAGAGTAGATGTAAATATTCTTCAGCAAATTAATGAAATCCTTGCCTTGTCATTGTGGTGGATTATTTTAGGAAAGAGTGTAAGTAGCATAAGCATCTTGGAACAGCATCTTTGTACAGCATCAGACACAAGGCACAGCTCATCTGTTGTCCTGTCTGACAAAGATACTTTAGAAGATGCAGGATGACTTGTCTGTGATATGAGTATTTGGTCTTCATCAGGTCTGAAAGACAGGTTTAAACCTGAGAGACTGACTTCTTACTGATATGAGTTGGCAATAAAAAAATGCTTTAACCTCTGGCTGAGTTGAATTCTTAGCCCTAGTTTTCTGTAGTGATATGTTCTCTGCTTTAATTAGGTATGACCTGGAAAAAGTCTCTGGAGCTTACTTCACCACTTCTGTTGCTTTGAGAAGTGTACTTTATAATCTGTGACAAAGGTTTAACATTGCCTATCTCTACCCTTCTTTTTCTTTTCTGGAAGGTGACTCTCATCTTGTTTTAAAAACAAACCCAAACTAGTGACAGTAACTTGAGAAGTAAAAGGGGGTGTATTTATTACAGACAACAGTTCATTGTATAAAATATTTTGGTTCTAATTCAAAATGTATTAATTATTTTAGGTCTTTGTTTTTTATGTGCTCCTCAGCCAAGCTGGGTGAATTGTACAGCTAAGGATGAGAAACCATACCATCAAAGGTAATACCAAAGTATTACTTTTAACCTCTTTCCAGCATATCAGCTGTCTTTTTAAAGTAAAGTGGAATCCAGAGGCTGTGTGTGATGGTTGAGGCTTCCCTTCCTCCTCATAGGAGCTCTTGGGTCTGAAGTGTGGGAGATGGAGTAGAAGTGAGCATGTAGGATGCAGCTTTATTTTAGTAGCAGTTCAGATTTTGTCTCAGCTGCCTCAGTGACCAGTTGATCTTAGTGATGGTGCTTTAGGGTCAAAATGGTGAAATTCTGGGCTCAGTAGGGATTTTCTGCATTTGAGGTAAGTGGACCTTATGTTTGGTCTCATCAGTCTCTGGAGGCATTAACAACCCAAACCCTAATTTTTAACTTCAGAGTGGTGATCTGTAGTCCTGCCTTGCACATTAATGATGTATATTCTTCAGCATACAGTTTTGAGCTCCTGATATTCCTTGTGCTTCCAGAGCCTGTGGAATATCTGAAGTTTGTCTCCAGTGGCCATAAGTTGATGTAAAGGATGTCTTCTAGCCTATTTTTCTTGTCCCTTCTTGGTGTTCTGTGCTGGAGTTGTCTCAACCTGAGACCAAGCTTGAACTCTTCATAATATTGAAGTTTCCTTCTAATAAAAACTGGTTTATGAAAGCACTGCATGGAGAAAGAAGAGGTTCTGTAACTCATGAAATCTATCTTTAGATTCTTCTGCCTTTTAGAGAAACTCTGAATGGCAAACTGGGTTCTTTGGTTTGTTTGTTCAGAGTTCTGGAATGTGTAGAGTGTGGTGTTAAGGCTTTGTCACATCTGGACTCTTCAGGGAGAGCAATTATAATTTAAACAGAATTTTTTAGGTGGTTATGAAACAGTTTCTACAAAATACAAACTAGGATTATAAACTCTCTTCTCTTTGTCCATTTTGATCAGAAACTGTTATTCTAATGCACTGTTAAAAACCTCTTTGTAAAGAACCTCAGAAAATAAAGGGATGCTAGTTCATGGCATTGAGAAGACTCCTGAAGTATAATATGTTGGAAATGGAGGTGTCCCCTTTTAGTACCAATCTCCCAAAATATTGATTCATAACTTTATAGCTGTAGGAAACTTTCTAATTAAACCAGTTTTTTTTTTTTTACTTGATGTGGAATTTTGGAATGTTTGCAGAATAGCCACACTACAGATTAATACTGGAAAGGATAGAATCCAAATAATTCTCTTAAGTGCCTGCTCTCAACAACTTTTCTGGGCTAAAAGTTATTAATAATAGACTTATGTTGTAAGGAATGCTTGGCCTCTCTATGAACTTCTTAACACTGTAGTAAATAATATATATTTTTAGAAACAGAATATTCTCTCTTCCCTTTTGGAAGTTGGAATTTTGCATTGCAGGAAACTAGATATTTTGTAGCTTTTTGTCAGATGGCATAAAGTATTAGCTTAGCAATTTCTGAAAAGTTGGTCTTCCAACTTAGTGTTCTTCAAGCATAAGTGGGATTGGACAGATGATGCTCTGTTAAAACTTGATCGGTTTTATGTGGTGTTTCAATTTTGAAGTGCTTCTTGGATGCTGCAGAAAGTGCCAGGAGGCAAAAAATCAAATCACCTTTCATCTAGAGGCTAGTAGCAAAATCATCTAGATCTGGAGTTAGTACTGCTGTAGTGATTAGCTCCTTTGGCTTGCTGAAGCAGAGATAATATTTTAAAGGACCTACTTATCCGAATTGGAATTTTGACTCCAGCTAATCCTTTTCTTCTGCTGGGAGCAAGCTAAGTGCATGTATGGGATTGCTGGTAATAAAGGTTCCATGTAGCACTCAGAGCAAAGAGTAGGAAATAATGTGAAGTAACAGAAGGAGCAACCCTCTGTGTTCTCACAGGTAATTTTAATACCATAGGCAGAAAAATAATGGAATAGTGATCACCTAGAAACACCTACATTTGTGTTATGGGGAAATAATCTAAAAATCTTGTGATCTCTTCTTTATCCAAGATAGAACTTCCAGAAACAGCGAAGAAATTGTTAGAAGTGCTTCAAACAAATGTAAATTTTCCTATTGAGATGAGCTGTTGCTGGAACATTTTGTCCTGCAGGATGCAGAGGAGGAGTGGGTTGGAAATGAGTCTGGCTGCCTCACTTTCTTAGAGCCAAGGAGAGGTTTTTTTTTTTGTATTGGCTTTGTGTTCTTCATCAGGACTCTTCATCTCTTTGAAAGTAGCTTGTCAAACTGAATGAGCTTCTGACATCCTTTAATTGACTGGGAGGTTGGATAATCTGTATTTTTAGTAGTCTTCCCCAAAAAAGACACTAGTGATGTCACTGAGAAGATACAGAATTTGTGACATGAGCACTTCTGTTCTATTGCCACTGTTAATTTTGGCAGAGATTTTACAAGTCATTACTACATAGCTAAACTTTTAAAGAAATAAACCCTCTCTCCTTTAGTAGTACTATAGCGATACAATAATACATCTTTAATTTTCTCAGCCTTCAGAATGAATAGAAGAGAACTTTAAATCAGAGACAGTAGTGATACTGCTTCCATCACATCTCATTCTCCAGCTTTGAGGAATGTTAGCTTTGGCTTGCATTTGAAGTTTGAGTTTTATATTCCATTTATTCCTTTTGATTAGTCTACCTTTCAACAACAAAAAAAGAATAGCTTCTCTTCCTCCCCACCTCTCACCTCTGTCCCCCAGCTCAAGGAGATCGTAGGAAGATTAAGTCTCTCCCAGGACAGAGACTGAGTAACATCTTTTGTTGTGTGTGTTTATCTTGGAGGTCTCAGCTTGCTCACTGTCCTACCTAATCAGGCTCCACAAAGGATGGTGTGCTAAGGGAAAGATGGCCATAGTCTTGTAGGACTACATCCAGCTTGGAGTTCCAAGCCTATTGTTATCAGCTCAAGGCTTGGAGGATGTTCCTGTTTGAGCTGGCAGCCCCTGGCTCTGCTGCTGCCTGTGGAGATGTGGTGGCAGCAGAGGTGTGTTACCTGTGGGCTGTGCTTCCAGGCTCTCTGGAGGCTGGGGCAGGACTGGACTGTGCCAAGATCTCTGCCAGCAGGCAGCTGAGAACATGCAAATTCAGCAGCATCTTTCTTGCCCTAACAAGGATGGTCAAATGGTTCATATTACTGAAAATCCAATTAGTGTGAAGTGCTGAGCAGTTTGAGAGGGATTCAGCCTGATAAGCATGAAGAGTATGATAAGGAGAGACTGGAAAATAAAGTTGGCTGCCTTTAACTACCTCTGGAAAAATAGCATGGTGGAAAAAGTACATAAAGTAAACAGCTTACTCTACTCTCTCTGTGGATCCATTAAATACATACCATAGCAGAGAGTCTTGAAATAAATGAACTAAACCATCAAAAATAGGAAAATTGAGGAGCTTCCCTCTAGGAGGTACTGAAGGACAAAAAGCTTATAAATACATAATAACAAAGATTTAAAATGACCACAGCTGAGTCAAGTCATTCTGAAGAATCTCTTGTCTCCTGGCAGCCAATATTAATTAGCAAAGATGAGGGAAGCAATTCCCTGGAGAGTATACATAGCTCAACCAGAGTGGACCAACAGTTTGGTCAGTGAGTTAAGGTGCTGAGGCTGCAGGGAGGATTTCAGATCCCTTTCAGCTGGTAAGCTTGACCAGTCAAAGGAGTACAAATTGGGAAAGAAAGATGGCAGCAAAATATGTTCAAACAATCCTTCAGGAGGAGATACCTAATTTCTAATTAAAGAAGAATCTGTGTAGCTCAGTGTACCTAATTTCTAATTAAAGAAGAATCTGTGTAGCTCAGTGTAGGAAATGCTGATGTCACTCTCTTTCTTGTGTGGGGAATTTCTTTTCTTTCTGAGACTGTAGTTGGACAGGTACTTGGACAAGCATCCCACAATGCTCCCACACAAGCACTTGTGTCCAGTTCATGGCAAACCAGGCTGGGGAGGTGATCCAGCTGGAAAACATTTCCCAAAAACAAAAGGAAGTGTTTTGGTTTCATCCAGCTATAAAAATTCCTTGATCTAGTTCTCTGTGATGAGCAGAAGCACTTGTGCTGGCTCACTGCTGTGGGCCACAAATAGCCAGAGAAGAGAACGTGTTGGCACTTGTGATGGCAGCTGAGGTACATCAAACTGCAGCCTAGACTGGCTTTCAGTGGTAGGAGTGTGATGGTGACATTTCAGTGGTAGGAGTGTGTTGGTGACATTTTGACCACTTGAAACATTGGTTGTGTCATCCTTAACAAAGAGTGCCCAGTAAGAACACATTTCTGGTGTAAAACAGTTAATACCAATGTACTGATCAAGCACATTTAAGAAGGGTGAGAAGGGAATTCACTTGGGAAGTGTGCTTCTGACCTGAGCTGCAACCCCTGCTATCAGGGGTGTGCTTCATATTGAGAAATGGAATGTACTTGTGATGGGGAGCAGCAGAAAGTGGGAGCAGATAGATGAAGGCTTTTTGGGCTAACAGCACCTTTTCATCCCTGCCCTGTACTTAAAAATAAAACTTTGTCAATGGAGCATGTCTCTGTTTGAAAAAATTATTGTAAGTGTGAGCTGCTAAAATGGAACTTTCTGGGGAGGTTTTCCACATTGCCTGTGTTTCAGAGCTGATTGGGTCCCATGCTGTCAGAAAGGGCCTGAGTGGTTGCAGTGCCCAAATATGAATTTCAGTAGCTGGTAGGATTTATGAATGTGGATAACTACAACTCAGCATGATTCTGAAAGTGCTATACTTCTGTGATTTCATTTGCTTTCCCTTTATCCTTTGATTCAATTGGTTCATTAACTAAAGTCTAATGTCATTCTGTCTAGTCTCTCCTTATTTTAGCTTGTATTAAGCTGACTTAAAATTGCAGTGAAACATTTGAAGATTTGAAATACTAAGCAAAGTATAATTAACTGATTACAGATCAGTTTTTTTCCCATCTTTGATAGTTTTATTGGATTTTGATTTTTTTTCCTTGAGGGAAATGAAAATCCACAAATTGTTCTATGGCCCTTCCAAATAGAACAAACTAAACATGTGCTGAACTTTTCAGCTGGTTCTTAGTAGTAGCCTCTTACTAGTGGAAACATTAATCCTTAACATAGATCTGAAAGTCTTTGCACCAGTTATGAAGAGCTTCAGTATGTTTTCAACCTGTAAAGGAACAACATCTGACCTCCAGTCAGCCCTTCATGTGACTTCTATTCTGGAATTCCAGGTTTACTTTAAACTCCACCAGGTTTTAAAGGGACACAGCAATGTTTGATTGTGCTGCTCTAGATACTGCTGTGTTCACATGCTTGCCCTCAAACTTGGCTTCAGTATTTCATGAACCACACTTTGCTTTGACTGCTCACATTGAACAGTGTATGTGCCACCCTTACCAGTGAGGGTATGAACCTGAGGGTTTTTAAATATTTGACCTGGTGTAATTTCAGAACAAGATGTAAATATTTCAAGTTGTGTGCTTTCCTGAAAGATAGGACACATGAAGTAAAAGCAGACCAGTTGAATGTCCAGCTATCTGGGTAGCATTATTTGTGGTGGAAGAGCATTTCTAAGCATTCTATCTTACAGCAAAAAAAAAAAAAAAAGATACAGATAGATATAGGAACAAGGCCAGAAGTTGGGCAGAAGTTATGTTTATGGGACAGCTCTCAGGCTGAGGGAGGCTGGTGTGTAGCAGACTGCTGTGAAGGTGAAATAGTGCATGGTTAGCATATGAAAATCATATTTGAGAATGCACTTAAAGGCAACAGGTTTAACAGCTAGTCTAATATCACTATTACTAATATTAATGTCTTAGTTTTAAGTGGGTTTAACTTGACTCATAGCCTCAAGTTGCTTTTTTTCCTTGCTACTACTGGTTATTTAAACAGCTAATTAGTAGTGTAGAAGAGGCAGTATTTTATGGAACCATTATTTGAAAATAGTTTTCTGCCTTTTTTTAAACTGTAGATGTTAAAACTAGAAAATTTAAGCTTAAGGTCCTGGTAGCATCAATATTCCTTCCCAAAGCCTCATGTTTGAGTTTGGAAATACCTCTATGAAGATCTCTTCCCACTTCATATTCCATAAGTGGTCCCTGAACATGCTTGGCCAGCTTAAATCATCAGGAATGGTTAATGCAGGTCACTAGAGAGAGAAAATATGTAGAGGGTTTTTAAGATAAAAAGAGCTGATGAACCTAGCTGATGAACCTAGTGCTTTTGATTTAGATGACTGCTCATAGAATAAAATATCAAAGCTGTTGTCTGTGATACTTTTATGTGTATGGGAATCTGTCCTGGTTACCAGATCTGGTGTTTGCTGACAGGTAACAATTATGTAACCTTTAAAGAAAAAGCTGAAAAAAACCCACAGGGCAAGATATTAAAGGTAGCTGAGGGTTTAGGCAGTGGGTATAGTGTTTGTAACCCACTGCTTCACTTTTCTTTTTAAGAGGGGATTAGTGATGAAAAAATACAGTAGAATGCTTTAACCTGCCAAGTAGTGTTAAACATGCAGAACAGTTTGGTGGGTAAGTGCCTGTGTCATGTGCTGTTCTAATATACCTGGCTTAGGCTCCAGTAGTTTAAATGAGGGAAAGATTTCCCTCTGCCTTGGATTCAACTCCTAGGTAGAAGCAGCTCAGTAGCAGGAAACAGCCAAATAGGATACTCTGATCTGCACCATTGAGTCTCCTCTCCTTTTTGACACTTTAATCAGTGAAATCTCAAATAGGAGTATTCTTTCATGAGTAGAGATGTGTAACTTGAAATGCCAGGCCATCAGCATTGGTCACAAAGTGATATATTTGCATGAGGGAATAGTCCAAATAAGAGTTGTGTTATTACAATACTGATTATGATGTATACAACAATTTTTCTGACTTTTTCCTGTTTCTAATCCAATTTTACAGGAAACCAGACATGATACACTGACAGAATTTGGAAATAAACTTTTTGGCAGTAAGATGGAAGCATAAATCTCAAGATTCTAGACCAAAACAGAAATGGCTCATGAGTATTGAAAGAAGAGAGTGAAGAGCCTCCAACACTTGTGTGAGCAGTGGAAAAGGAACAACTACCATGGTAACACTAATAACAGAAAAGCTGCAGAACCAGAGCTTGGATGATCTGACCTGTAAAACATACAATATTAATCTGGTAAGGATCTACCAAAACAACATGGAATAAATGTGAAATGCCAAGTAACTCACAACTGCATGACAAATTCAAGAATGCAAATGGGCCAGAATTCAGCTATTTAACTTAGGACTGGTTTGTGAGGTTGGGTCAGAGTTGTAATGGGAAGAAAAAGTGCATCTTCAGTGTTTAGTCTGTTTTTGAAGTGATGCTTTCTTACTTAAATGATCTTTTTAACCTTGCTACTTCATTTTAAATAGCAAAAAGCCAGTTCTCTTCATGGAATAGTGTTCTAATGACTGAAAAGGATTATCCAAGTTTCTTAGGATTCCTTTTTTACTAGCGAAATGCACACATATTTTTATGGGTTGAAGTTTTCTTCCCCCCCATACAGACTAGGTGCTTGATATCTTTATATCTGACAAGAGTATTTACTTATGAAAATCCTTCACTGCCATATAGGTAACTATCAGCACTAGGCAGAAGGAAAATAGATCATCAAGTAAATACAGTTAAATTAAAAGTCAGGTTACTACCAGACTGGTGTTGGTGCTAGTAGAGTGGATCCTGGCTTTTTCAGTGTATCTGAAAAAGATGCCTGGTGCTCTGAAAAACTTTGTAATTTATGGTGTTATTTTTGCTGGTTTAATCTCTGGGTACATTGTGTGGTTCAAGCATGCAGTTCAGGCATGAAGGAATCTATTCTCTTCACATATCTCTTGTGAATGGAATATCTACTCCAGAGTGAGTAATGCAGAAGTCTCTTGTCAGTTCTAGGTGCCTACCTGAGAACCCTGAAACCATGTTCTGTATGGAATGCACTAATTTTGTTTTACTGACTTCAATTACAATGGCATCCTTCTGTAGGTTAAACTTCAGTGTTCCAGTGGGACACAAAATAACTTGACTAAATGTCAAGGTGTTGCTCAATTCTAGTCTTGTTACTTTTTAAAATAAACAAATATTGGACCTGAAGTATGTCAGTTACTTTTAAATTCTCTGTGTTTTAACTTACTTAAACAACTGAACTGCTTCCTTATTGATTTCAAGAGCCCAAGGCAGGTGAAGCACACCTTGAATGTGGTGGAGTTTGTGCACAAGCACCTGCAGTTCTTATGTATGCAGTTCCTTGTCCAGTAAGGATACGTAACAGTAGATATTAATCAAGCAGTTTTATTTTGAAAACTGTAGCAGGTCCATTCAGAGTTCTTCCAATAATTGATTTTACTTTTATTTCACCTTCCCCTTAAGTATGTGTTATTCTTGAAAGGCAGATTTAAGGTGTTGAAATTATATTAACTCTCTGGAGAAGTGCATACTTAGCTTGCATTTATTTTGTCTTGTTTGATGAAGCATTTGGGCCATGCAGTTTGTAGGAGAATCTGCTGTATGTGTGAACTGGCAAAGTCATCATTTGTAACTAAACTCTGGGGCCTAATTGTGGGCCAGTAATGACTTACAGCCAGTAGCAGCACCTTGTAATTTCCAGTGTTTTTACCAATAGTCACTGAAAGTTTTGGACCACAGACCTCTAATAGCAGAGAAGGGCATATTACTGTTTTTACACTGTGTGGAGTCTGCACAGGAGTGTGTTGGCATGCTGTAATGTGTTGCAGGTTGGTTGTTTTTTATTCCTCTCCTTATCTGGACTTAACAATAAAGCATGAAAAAGAACAAGTAGAGCGGAAAATGGCACATGATGTCTCATCAGTTGTTTCATCCTCAGCCTTCTCCTTTTCCTCTCCTCCTTTTATCTGTCAAGTAATTGGTTTTATGAGTGCTTTAGTTCTTACAGAAAATAGGTTCTGAGAACAGGAACAGGTTCTGTTTGTACACAGTGGCACCCTGAAAAAGTGTGGAAATTGCATAGTGAGGTGTGGAAATAGAGAAGCAAGTGTGAATAAAAGTGTGCAAGTAGGTTGCTCCCTACTAAAATGGATTCATGGAAGCAAATGATGACTTCCTGACTAAAATGTGAACCTAAGATGATAAAAAGTGTGCTTTTTCCACTGGTGAAGGCAATTGCTAAATGCCACTAAGAGAAAAAGACTCCTGGTGCTCATCTGGTATCACTGTTAGCACATTTAGGCATTTTGGCAAGAAGTTCAGGTTAAAGCTGTAGTTTCTCCTAATAGCAGCAGCAGTTTGGAGCAATTCTGAAGTGATCTTGGCTGCACTATTTGTTACTTGTGCTGGCACAAAGTTCTGTGACACCATGTGGTGAACCTCATTGTGAGCTGATTGAGGATTAAGACCAACTTTTCTTGCCTGGGTTAATGTAGTTAAACCTTATCAGTTTTGTGATACCTTTTACTGTGCATCTGCACAAGTGTCTGGGCACAAGTAGATAAAATAGCTGGGGAAAAGCTATTCTGTTATACAGCTCATGAATGAGGGTTATAAAAGAAAAAAGAATAGCTCTTTCAAAGCTGTGTACTGTGCAGCCAAACTGGGCACAAAAACAACGTGTATAGGACATAGTACACTTTTTCATTTGTGTAAGCTGTGTGGTGACCAAGTACCTCCCTTTTATGTTGTAAAATACTGGCTGCAGCTTTTTACTGCTCTGCTAAATGACATGCTAATTTTCCAAGCTGGTGTAATTCAGCCGGTGCATGCTCAGTGATGTTGTACAGCCTTGCCCTGCACCTGCCTTCAGGAAAATGAGTGACTTGTAGAAGCAGGAAAGTTGTCCCAAGCTTTTTTCCTCAATTTAGGTACTGTAGCTCACAAGGTGGTGTCCCTGGTTGCTCAACTCTACCTCACAAAAGAGGTGAAGTTCTGTGAGCACGTTGTGTCTTTCATGGGTTGATAGCAGCACTAAATCAAATAGTTGATCTCTAGTCCCTTGAACTTTCAGGACTTTCATAGAGCTCAAAAGTCTTGGATTTTTGTTCTGACTAAACTTGTACCTTTTTCATATTCCTGTATAGATTCTCATGTTGTTTTGTGAAGTAACAGCATGTGAGCTGTAAGACTTCAAGGTGTGATATTAAGAAGGAAACATAAGCACTGCCAGTCAAGGATTTGTGAAAGTAACAAGTTTTTTTTGTAAAACCCCTTCCAGGCATGTGGGGTTTCATTTTTAATTTTTGAGGCTTATTTATATTGAAAGATGTAGAATTAGACTCTTTCTCAGAGGAAAAGCCACTGGTCAGACTGCTTGACTTAATCACTTCTTTGCATCCTGAGAAAAGGTCAAAGTGTTCCTCCTCACTATTTCATATCCAGTCATATTTGGAGGATATTTGGTAGAGAAAGGGAGGTCTGGCATGGTCTATTCAGACTGAGTCACATCTGTATGGTGGTGGTTAAATTAGTATTTGAATGATAAACAGTGGCTTCCCTGTGGTTTGGAAAGGATGCTGATAAATTGGAGGAACTCAAATATACTTGGAAACTGGAGAAAAAAAAAAGCCTTGGAATTAAAGCCATTAATTTTAAAAATATGAAGATGAAGTTGTCATTCTGAATATAATGAGGAGGGATAGCACAGGCTGTGAAGTCCTTAATGCAGTACATTGGAGTGTAGAAGAATAGCCAGAATTATTTTTGTTATGGTTGGCTTCTGCTAGCAACGAAAACTTAAAATTAGTGATGTAAATTATAATTCATTGTCAGCCTCACTTGCACAGCTCTTCCACTCCCTCAGTTCAGACTAGGTGTCTTTTCAAGGGAGTGTTTTAACGAAAGAACAGCTGTTAAGATTCAGAAAACCAACTGAAACTTGCAGCACTGTCCTAAATGTTTCCTTTCCTTTTGAACATAATCTCTCCAGCTGCACAAAAGAGATTCTATTTGTGAACAAGCATTTCAAAGTAGATCCACTTCTTGGCATGAAGCAAACAATTCTAACCTCAGGTGATACTTGTAGTTTCATTGTTTTACGTGTCTATCTTAAAACATGCCATTATTTCCCTAATAAATTCTCCAGAGGCATGAGATCTTGGTGGATGTTTTAACATCTATTCAAAAAGCAGTAGTTGCAAGATGGATGTGTTTCCTCTTCAGGAAAGTGACCTTGTTGAATAATTTGGCCTTATTATAAGGGAAATTTCCTTCACACAGAGGGTAGCAGACTTCCCTGTTAAGGTTCTTAGCAATTGCAAGCTCTTTTCAGGCATAATCACAAAATAAAGTATTAATTGAGGAAGCTTCAGGTAGCTTGTAGCACAAAGGGAATGAGTGGGGGAGGGTAGAGTGTGGCCAGCCCAGGAGAGCTGATAAACTGGTTCAGTGCCCTGTTACAGTAATATCGAGTGGGACTTGTGCCATGTGCTGTATAGATAAAAGAAATCCTCCCTCCTATAAAGAATTTACAGCCTGACAGGGTCTTCTCAAGTTTGGGCTTCCAGACATGGTTAAAATACACCAGCAGACACTGTTTCCAAGTATTTTTGTTTCAGTTATAGAAAGCCAAGCATATATTGTAAAGGAGGTTTGTTACTTACTGTCCTCTTAGTCACTCAGCCCTTATTTCAGTGCCTTGAGCTTTTGCTGGAAATAGTGCAGCTTACTCTCCCTTTTTGCATGTGATGTCACATGTCACGTTCTTACAGTTTCTGGTCTGAATCTCCAAAGAATTAGCCAAGAATTTTTTTTTGTGACTTAGCAGGATTCTGTGTAAAAGATCCCAAGTTGCAGAGGAAATATGTCTGCTTTGTTGTGGAACTGAGCACTGACTTCTCCAGAACCTGGTCAGAAATAGCTGTAAGGACAAGGCTACTGTCTGAGTTAGAGAACATTGCAGTTCTCTGGAGGACAAATAGTCTGTGTGTAAGTGATCCTGCTTTTTCCATGGTCCCCCCTGAAAAATGGTTGCAGTGCTCTGCAGTTGTCAAAGATAAATTAGTTTAGTCTCTCTCCAACTGATGGACAAGGCTTTTTAAGGTGGTAAAAGTACAGGTAATCAAATAACTTGGACATTCATGAAGAGAACCTTGTTAAAGATGCATTTGGCTGAAAACTGTAAAAACAAGTATCAGCTGCCACATAGGTTTGTCCTTGAGGTTCTTTTCCTTATAAGCATTGAATATCTTGGCATGTGTGAATAGTCTTTTAAACATCCCTAACTATTATGCCCCTATTAACTCATCTTGTTACTCTTTTCATCTGGCTCAGAATAAATCAGCTGTAAGACTTTTTGACACAGAATTTTGTTTCAAAAACACATTTTCTGTAGCTACTGTCTGATAGTTGAGTAGGTTGGTATTGCCTTTTATTTGGGGAATGATGGAAAGGAAGAATTTGTTGGAAGACCTTATCTTTAAGTCTCTAATTTGTCCATTTCCCCATCAGGGACAGCTGAAATTAACTAGTGATACCTTAATGTGCTCCTGTGTTTCACATGGAGATGGTACCTGATTAAAGTAAACTATGGGTACTGGCTTTTTAAATGTGAATTCTATGGAACTGGCAAGTTGCAGACTTGAAATGGTTTGAATTGGACTAATTAACAGCAGATCCGATGGAGATTTAAACTTGGGGTTCTGCTGTTTACTCAGAGTAGCTTCTTTAAAAGGAAGTTATAAATGCATCTACAGATGCATTTACAAAGTAAAAATGAAATGGTTGGTCTCATATGCAGATGCTGATTAAAAAATAAGATTAAAAGTCTCATTGCTGCCCTGTCCTTTAATCTGTTCTGTTATTTCCTACCTGTGAAACAATAACACCAAGGGAATATTACCACAGCTCAGTGTTTCTCTGTGGGGCTCAAGGATATAAAGTTGTCACTAGCACTGTGTGCTGCTGTACAGAAAAAAAAGAAAAAGCTTTGTAGCCCAAGGATGTTTGTTTAAAAATTGACTTTGTATCTGGAAAGGAAGTGTATGTACAATGCTATCTTCTTTGGCTGTACACAAAGAACAATGTTCACATAAAGTGTGTTGCTGTTTTTTAAAGCAATCTTCCTCTCCATCCTGAGGTGGTGGTGGGGGAGTGAATAATGACCCTTGGGTTGATGGAGCTATGAGCCACTTATTTATAGCTCCTTTGTAGGATGCTGGATTTGCAAGGTCTGTGCTTTGTCTGAGAAATCTAGACCATTAAGAATGCCTTTGTAGTAATATTTTTTAGGTAAATTAGTTACAAACTTGTTTTACTGTGTAGATGCTACTGATGAAGCTTAGTTGAAGGCCTTTACACACAGACCTTATTTTAAGCATGGCTGTTATGTTGTTTTCCACCAATAAGCTCAGATTTAAAAAGCAGTCAGTCTGCTAAAGATGTTTTGATGATAGGAAAGATATTTTTCAATGGCTTTTCTACTTTGAAGAAGTAAAAAAAAAAAAAATTCACTGCATTGATTATAAGAAAATGTAAAATACTAATAAAGCCTGATTGGAACAGTGTTCATGGTGGTGAGCTTCAAGACCTTGTATATTTAATTTAGATAAAGCTATTCCTGTCCCTTAGTGGAAGATGAAGTGTTTTGCCTTCTAGCCTTAAGATTGAAAATGGAAACCCAACTGCCAGATTCTAATTTCCTCTTTGCTGAAATGAGAATTGGATCAAAGCTCTTTCATTAAGGATGAATTATCACTCTTAATTTTCCAGTTTATTCGCATGGGCTAATGTTGTAACTCTTGAAACAGTTTGATACTTAGCAATATATCAGAAAACATTACAAATAATTAGGTGCCAGAGGCTTATTTATAAAGATCAGCTGTTCAGGAATTTCTTCAAGTTACATTGGAAAACCCCATCTTTTAAAGGCATTGTTAACTGCACATATAGGAAAATTAAAAACTGCATGCAGTTTCCTTGAAATGAATGCTGATTCTTTCTACAGTTAAAACTTTTTTTTTCTGATTGATTTCAGTACTCATCTGAGAAGCTGAACAAAAGTGGCAGCTTGTTCCCTTTCGAAATCAATGGTAAGTTCTTCAGAAACCTTAGCTGTGTTTTACTGAGGTAATTGGTATAGCAAGCAGCCATTCTTTTGTAAATAAGGTGAGGGGGATGGAGCATGCTGCTGTAGAGCCTGCTGGTTTAAGCTGGTCTTTGAACAATACTGGGAATAGCTGGTTGTTAGTTTTGTACTTGTGATCTGCCTTGCATAGTAAAAAGCCCTTGTAACACTTTTTTTTTTGGTTCACTATCTGCCTTGGTGTGCAGAAGCACACTAATGCTGTTTTTCATGTTAAACATCTTCAGATTGCTCAGCTAGTAGAAACCTTTGTACACCTTACTATATTCTTTGCCACACAGACCATCCAGCATGATGCAAACCAGAAGCTGAAGTCCAGTGCCTTCACAGAAGTGTTACTTGCTTTTATTCCCCTTTGGTCCTATTAAAATGAGTTTCTTCTAGGAAAAACAAGAGTTCCAGTTATTGATATATGAACTTTGTACTACCTTACTAAGGCATGGAGTTGAAATTTAGCATGTTATGTTTTCTCTGAGCAAGAAGGACTTTTATTTGCTCAGTGGGATTCCTTATAAAATGTGAATCTTGGTTTGTGACAAGTTTCAAATGGTGCTTTGTCTAAATAGCATTACCAGCTAGGCAGGTATCCTGGTGGGAGTCTGTTATAGACCCCCCAACCAGGATGAAGAGAGGCAGACAAAATTCTCTGTAAGCAGCTGGAAGAAGCCTCACAGTTGCTAGTCCTTGTTGTCATGGGGGACTCCATCTCACCAGATGTCTGCTGGAAATACAATACAGCAGAGAGGAAGCAGTCCAGGAGGTTCCTGGACTGCATGGAAGAAAACTCCCTGATGCAGCTGATGAGTGAGCTCAGCCAGGGGAGATCACCACCAGTCCTTCCCTGTTTAAAACCAGCAGGGTATGTGGTGATCAGAGGCTGCCTGGGGTTTTTGATCCTTGGAGAAAGGAGGAGGCAGGGATTAGGAGAGCTGCCACCTTGAACTTCTGGAGGGCAGATTTCAGCCTGTGTAGGAGGCTGGTTGGCAGAATCCCTTGGGAGGCAGTCCTGAATGACAAAGGAGTCCAGGAAGGCTGGATGTGCTTTAAGAAGGAAATGTTAGAGGTGCAGGAGCAGGCTGTCCCATGTGCTAAAAGATGAGCCAGTGGGGAAGATTATTGGCCTGATTGAACAGAGAGCTTTGGCTGGAGCTCAAGGCTAAGAAAAAAAGCCAGGAGAGGTGACCTTTGGAGGGAGGGGAAGGCAACTCAGGAGGACTATGAGGATGTTGTCAGGTTATGCAGGGAGACAATTAGAAGGGCCAGAGTTCAACAAGAAGCTGATCTGGCTACTGCCATAAAACACAATTTAAAAAGTTACTATAAATGCATCAGCAACAAAAGGAGGGCTAAGGAGAATCTCCATCCTTTACTGGATGCAAGGAAGATACAGGGACAAAGGATGATGTAAGCTGAGGTATTCAGTGATTTCATTGTTCTCTGAGTACCCAGTTGTTCTCTGGGTACTCAGCCCCTTGAGGTGGAAGACAGGGATGGGGAGCAGAATGAAGCCCCCATAATCCAAGGGGAAACGGTCAGAGATCTGCTACATCACTTGGACCCACACAGGTCTGTGGGGCTGGATGGGATCCACCCAGGAGGACTGAGGGAGTCATGGATGGGCTCACTGAGCCACTCTGTCATTTACCAGCAGTCCTGGCTGCCTGGGGAGGTCCCAAGTGACTGGAGGTCACCAAATGTGACACTCTTCTACCAGAAGGGCCTGGAGGAGGATCTGGGAACTACAGGCCTGTCAGTCTGGGCTTTTTGCAAGGCAGGTCCTGCTTGACCAACTCAATCCCCTTCTCTAACAAGGTGACCTGTCTTGTGCATGAGGGAAAGGCTTCTCCTGAGTAGCAGGTGACAGGACAAGAGGAAACGGCCTCAAATTGCACCAGGGGAGGCCTAGATTGGATGTTTGGAAAAATTTCTTCACTGGAAGGGTTGTCAAGCATGGAAACTGACTGCCCAGGGCAATGGTGGAGTCACCATCCCTGCAGGTATTTAAAATACATGTAGATGTGGGACTTGGGACATGGTTTAGTGGTACATTTGGTGGATTTAAGTTAATGGTTGGACTCTGATCTTAGAGCTGTTTTCCAGGCTAAATGATTAGGTGCTTCTGCCATGTAAACAGTTAAAACACAAGTTCAACTCCTGACTTTTTTTTTTTTTTTTGATGTTAAACTTTTAAATAAGTCTCTTAGCCTGGAAGAAAGCTTCCTAAGGATTTTAAAAAAATCAGGTGAGTCCCAGCTAGGAAATTGTCCTACAGTAGATGCTAGGAGTGTCATACATTAGCTGGACCCCATTGTGTTGGCTCTTTTACTTGCACTGAATTATGGATGGTCCCTGCCTTGAAGAGCTTGCATGCTTAAGGCAAAGCACAGTATGTGGTTGTACCCATCTGAAAGAATGGAGGAGGAAGGACAGAGGAATTCTAATAAAACATGTTTGAATAGGCCAGCTGTCTGCACAGTTAAATGATTTTGAGACAATAGGGTGTTCTTTAAATAAGATCCAAATAAACAGGATAATCCATGACATACTTTGGGCATGGAACATGTACAACTATTTGTGTTTGCAACTTTTAAAGCTACTCAGCAAGTCTTTTAGCTGTTTATTACTCTAAAACTTAGTTTAGAAAGTCAACCATAAGAATATACTAGTATTCAGTGTTCAGGCTCTATCCAGGTTCTTAAAATAGGTGTATGGGAAAAAAAATGGGTATTTTAAATGTTCTTTCTTTAAAGCCAGGATAAGTGAAACTTATTTGGCTAATTGGTTTAAATTAGCAAATTTTCTAACCAAGCATGAAGCACTGTTAGCTGGCCAACAGTTTTGCTGCTTTTCAATTTGCAAATCCAAAGTCTGCTGTAGTTCTTCTTACACTTCATTGTATAATGTGGAGGAACAGCTGTAAAATGTGCAGAATGTTCTCAAAGAAACGCTTCACAAAAGAGTGAGAGGCTGCACTGGCAGACTGCTTTTAACCCAGCATTGCCACTTCAGATGAGAAGTTGTGCACTATGTCTGCATTCACATGGGAGACTTGCAGGAGGTTCTTAAGGGATACTTTATTTTATGCATTAAATTAAGATTTGGGGTTTTTTCTTATAGAGTGTAAGGGGGGAAGCAACAATCTTCAGTCTGATTTACCTTTATACTGTTAATTTAAAGCTTTTCAGAGCAGAGTATGTGAACACCCTTTGGAAGTTTTCTTTAATAAGGTGTTTTTAATAGAAAAGCATAAGAGTTAAATGAAGAACAGCAGCCTGAAGTGATTATCCTGTTCTTGCATAAAAAAAAATACAAAAAGTTCCCTGATGGCTTCTCTTGTTGTTAATCTGTTTTGGTTGTACCTGAGGTTGTTCGCTATTCTATGATTTAATTGTGGTGTGTGCTGTGCACTAGGAAACTGTCCTGTTGCTCACTGAAAGAAAAACATTGTAGTTATTCAGTGTAAAGGAAAAAGTATTAACAAGGTACATATATATTGGAATGCCTGGATTGGTTCCTGATTAAATACTTTGGTCTTTGTTTTTGAATTTTCTACTTTTTTTTTTTAGTGTGAAATTTTGATTAGGAACTGAGTATTTATGGCTCATCCTTCTCAAGATTATTTTGATGGCTTTACATTAAACTAGCTTTAACACAAATTGTTCTTTCTCCTTTCATCTTTCACCTGTATCTTCTTTTGCTTTCAGAAGACAGTCCTTGGAAAGCTTTAAATGGGGGTTACCCAATCCAGCCTGACACAAGCAGGAATTCAGCTTACCCTTTCGCAGCGTGCCCGTTCAGCACCGGCGCCGCCAGCAATGGCAGCCTGCCGTGGCAGCAGGAAGCCTCCAGCACGTCCATGGTGTCGGGATGGATCAGCGAGCTGAACCTGAACGAGAACTCGGGCCAGCCCCTGGCGCCGCCCACCAAGCGCCACTGCCGCTCGCTGTCGGAGCCGGACGAGCTGGCTCGCTGCCGGTCGCCCTGGAAGCCCGGCAGCTCCAAGGTCTGGACTCCCGTGTCCAAGAGACGCTGTAACAGCGGCGGCAGCGCTACCTTGCAGCGCTGCAACAGCCACGGAAGTGCCACCTTGCAGAGAAGCACAAGCATCAGCCTGCCACAAAACATCCTGTCCCTAAACAACGTCTTCACCGTCACCAGCTTCAACACCTCTCCGGTACCCAGACCTTCCTCTGCCAGCAGCGGGTTTGTGGACAGCAGCGAGGGCAGCACGAGCTCCAGCACCCGCTGGAATTCCGGAGGCCCTTGTGACTTTAACCCAAGGCGCCGCCTGTCCCTCTCCCAGGAGCACATCACCGAGACGGGGAATCTCTTGCCTTCAGCCAGCAGCACTCCCACCTCCACACCCGAGCTCAGCCGGCGGCAGGGCCTGCTCAGGTGCCGCTCGCAGCCCTGCGTCCTGAACGAAAAGAAAAGCCGGCTGAAGCGCAGACGGGAGGAGGATGTACGATGGAACAGGCCATCGTTAGACTTTTTTAAAATGACGCGGGTGAGATTTTACTTTCCTCGGTGTGGGAAGGGAGCTCTTGCAGAGAGGCTGTTTCTAGATCAGCACTAATCTAGATCAGTTTCTAGATCATTCTTTAACTGCCGGTCCCAAAGATTTGCTCCTGCCCTGTGTCTGTCACCTTTGGCAGGAGAGCGGGTTGCTTGCACTATACCCTACAGCAACTTAGATTCTGCCTGTGAAACCCACTTCTTGAAGTCCATTTTACTGATACAGAATGCTGAGAGCTCTGAAAAGATGCTTAAAAGCAGAGGCCACAGAAAAATGGCTTGCTTTTTGAAAAGCAAGGAAACCACAGGGAATGGAGTAGACATGGTAGCAAAAAGTTAATACCACCGTGTTCCCAAATACAGTGATTTCTGAGTAATCTTACTGCAGATCTGATTGATTAAGCCTTCCCTTGGTTTGAGTAATTCTATGAAGCTAAATAAGAGCAAGCAAACCCCTGTATAAATGGATTAACTAAAGAAGCTGCAAATAAGCAGTTGGACAGAGATAGTATTCTAATATGGCAACTACAGGTGCTCTAGCTCTATGGAGAGGTGTTTTACTCCAGAATTTTATTTAGAATTCTACTTCCCTCCTCATGAGAGTAGAGGTGCTGATTAAAGAACTAGAAAACTACAGTTCATGCCTTTACTTCGTATCTAATACAAGTACATGTAACAGAACTCATTTTTTTGGAGTTTCTTGGTCAACAGAATTGAGTCCTACAGTTCAAAATGTAAAACTGAATCTAACATTATGGTCAGGAGCACTTTGTGCTTGTGAATATAACCCTACTGCCTTCAGTAGATACCAGACTTGAAAGGCTTGTGTGATTGTTCTGTTATGACTAGTGGTGAGGAGGCAGTTTGCAAAAGTAGCAGTAAAATTGTAAGGAAGGGACGTAGTTGTGCAGCAGTGTCCCTGTATGCGATGCACTGTGCAAAAGAAAAGCTGAATAGGACATGGTGTTGGCTAAAACATGCAGGTTGTGGTACCCCAGTATTAGTAGGCTTTACATCAAAATAGCAGTAAGATAGATACTGGAACTGTCTGATGCTAACTAATTTACATCCACTTGGCTAAAAGTCCTTTCCTTGTACTTTTGTGTAATGACTTCCTTATATCTTAAAGGATTTTCCTCTTTAAAAATATAACACTTTTGGTGGAGCTGTTGGGGGTAAAGCAATCTGTTTAGTTACAGACAAGGTTGGTAGCCACTTCTGTTCTAGGTATGACAGTGTTCTGAGTTTTGGCTAAGATGCAAGTTTACTACTTAGCTAATCAGATCTTACCTGTTTCTCTGTGTTAATCACTGTTGGGATTAGTTTGCTAATCTAGACCAGAAGTATTATTGGATTTGCCTTTCATCTGCCTGTGTGGTCTAATACAGGTTTCTTTATGTAAAATTTAAAACCTGCTCCTTTTTTTGGCTAGGCTCGATGCTTGCATTCTTCAAGCTCTGGAGGTGAGATGCAATATTTCAGGCTACTGATTAGCTTCAGTTGCACAGATCTTACACCTTTTAAATAATCCGTAAAGCAGTGTGCATAGAGGAAACCTGTTACAGCCCATGTCTATAAGAAGTTTTTTGGCTGTTTAGAGTTGCTGCAGAGTTGCATATGACATTAATATTTAGCCAGTTTTGACTACTTTTTCCTCTAAGACTATTTTGTAGTGATGTCATGATGAGTAGCTTATTCTGCAGTGTCAAGACCTGTTCTTTCCAGCTATTTCAGTAGAATCTTCCTATTAAGATACTACTGGGTTCTTAATCAAAGGCACAAACTATAGCTTGGAGATACATCAATTTCCAAACATGCTAAACTTTAATGAAGCCATCTGTTAAAAATGAGGCAAGTACTGGAAACATTTGAAGAAAAATTAGGTTTCCAAGAAATATCAGGCTTTTTTAGAATGTCAGCTTGCTTACCATTTTGTTGTTAAAAGTCTTCATAGCTTACCTTCTCTGCATGCCCCAAATCCTGGCAGATGTATATGCTTTGAAACTTACATTATGGTCTTAAGTGAAATTACTGCTGTGCAAAATATCATGAGCTAATACTACAGAAGGCTTGTTTTGAAGTGTCATACAAGATGTCCTTTATCTGCATAGAGCTCAGTGAAGATCAGGGCTACCATTAGGGAAAGTTCAGTAAGACCTTCCTTTCATGTATCTTGATGGCTCCTTATTGTTTCCAAAAATACTTTTTCTGTGATTTCAAATTCACTTCCAAGTCAGTTTATGGAAGACCTCTGTTGAGAACAAGTGCTTTTAAGGATTTTTGTTTTAAGCTTTACTGCAAATATTTTGATGTTCTCAGATCTTTCTAAAAAACTCAATTTACCAAATACTTGCTCAAAACCAGGTCAGCAGTTAGATAATTGTGCTTGTGGAGAACTTAACGTGGGTCAAATATGATTTATGATAGATCTGAAGGTGGTATATTAGAGCCACAACTGCTTGAAGATGAAAGTTTTGGGGCTGCAGACATTTCTGCCAATGCTCTGGTGTCCTGGGAGATTGACACAAACACAAAGCAGCAGAAGGCTTCTCAGCAAGGAGTTCTCTCAAATCAGTTTTTATCAGCATAAAATTATTTATTTACTTCAGCTTGAAGCAAGGGCTCTTATATCTGAATGAAGCTCTTGAATAGCTGTGGTCAGGTGAAGCTTTAGAGGCAGAAGGGGATGAAAAGTGTGTTTTGGTTTGTGTTTTATTTTCTTGTTTTTGTTTTGGTGTTGGTTTTTTTGTTTTGGGCTTTTTTTCATTACTGATCTGGTTTTTTTGCTAGTTGAGTTCTGAAAGCATACTTGTTGGTTGTTGCTTCAGTCCCTATTAATTTGATAAATATTAGCGCTAGAAAATCAAAAGTCTCATTCTGAAAGCAAAGTTTCCAGTGACATTGGTTTTTAAGTTCAGAATTCATTCTTGAGGCAGTTCAGATTATTAATTTGTCTGTGCCTGTTCCTGGCTTCTTCCTTCTACTGTTACATCTTTAATATTCTGATTTCTGCCTTTATTTAGAAGAGGTAAAGAAATTGGGCAGCTCTGAATACTACAAACTGTTTATCTCTATGTACTTTGACTTTGCTTTATTCTTCCACAGACCTTCACACTTCACCGCACTCCCTCTTTGGTTTAGGTTTTCATGCACTCTTGGGAAGGAATATGTCATATCTTCAATTCTGCTGGAAAATGCTACATTAATATCCATTAAAGTGAGTGATTCATGTATGTAGAGAGAGATTGAAGTGTTCAGGCAGATTGCTTTACACGCCTGCTTAGCTCTCACGTTGTGCTAAATTCTAAATTCGGGATCGATCTTTTTCTGGACTGGAAGCTGAAAATTCAAACTTGTGAAACATCAGACCTTCTAGGACACGAAGACAGCTGTAAAAACAAGTGGAATAGACTGTAGGGAAAGATAACAAAAGCAATAGCTGTTTCTAGCCCCTGAAGGCTCAGAATTACTTTCTCCATTCAGTTTTGTGTGCAAGGAGAGCTGTAGGAGTTGTAGCACAGCAGAAGGCGGTGTCTGTGCCCGCTGAGCGTTTGTTCACAAGCACCCAAATGAGAAGCTGGCTGCAGTGAGCAGTGTCAGCCTTCCTCCCTGGCAGCAGACATCCCGTCACCCTGCTGTTTGGAGATGCCTGAGTGTGGCCAAGAGCCTCTCTGGGCTTGTGCTCTCCTGCAGCAAATCCGCTCTGTCTCAGAGGCTGCCACAGAATGAGTCAAAGTGGTGTTTAGACTGCTAGCTGTGCAGTATGAGGAGAGAAATGTTTCTTTACTGAAGTGGAAACTGCTGAGTTTTTTCCAGTGTTCTGCTTCGTGAGTTATGTCAGTTGATCCTGAGGTGCGACAAGGAAAGAGCAGCCAAGAGGTTGCACATGTTTGCTGGTGTGTAAGCAAGTTTTACTGTGACAGTGAGATTTAATTCTGTTTTAGATCAAACAACACACTGTAGTTTGAAGTCTTTCTGGTGTTCAACATTCTTGTGTTACTCCTCCCCCAGTGTGGTAGCATGAGGTTCCAGAAAGTAATAATCCTGGTAGCATACTTTAAAATCCCAAACTATTTGGGTTTTCTGTGAAGTGGTGCTTGGTCTGTTTAAATAGTTAATACCAAATACCTGGCTTTATCTATGTAAGTAATAGTTTCAAGTATTGAATCCTGGGGCATCTCATGCATTAATTAACATTAGACTGATAAGACAACACAAGAGTTTTCAGGGCCTCTAAACAGTCAAATAACTCAGGGACTGAAGCTGTAATTTCCTAGTACAGGGTGCTTCTTTTCTTAGAAATGCTTGAAAGTCATATGGATTTTATACTACTGGATTTTCTTGGTATTGAGAGAGATCCTAAGTGCCACACCAGGTCAGGTCAAAGCTGCAGCTGGCATCCTGCCCAGCCAGAACAGCTGCTTTGGGGGATGCAGGAACAATGAATGTGCAATGTGATACTTCCTCCAGCATGGCCTGGCTCCTGCCAGTGTGGATCTTGGGGGTTTCAGAGTGTGCATCAGTGGTTCAAACTCTGACAACTACTGATAGAGCTATTTTCTATTGATAAGCAGCTTTTTTAGTCCCATATCTTGGACCTTCGTGTTATTAGGCAACAATTTAATTTTTGTAAGCAGTTCTTCATCACTTGCAACACCTGAATACTTGGTTTAGTCTTTCTTGAAGTTTCAGCTCATCAGCAGGCAAAATACTTGGATAACTTTGATCCTGAAAGTAAATTGAGCTAAAATTGCTTTATGACTGCTGCCTTTATGCTGCAAATAGCAGTGATGTAATGGCTCTCTATAGTAATGAGGGCTTCTCACAGGGTGTGTGTGAACAAATCAGTCAAATATGTCAGCTTTCACCAAAACAGGAAAATTGGTATCACTTACATGTGAGAATAAGCAGCAGGACCAGTTGGTAGTGACTTCAACCAACAGCAGTTGGTTGAAACAGCAGTTTAAAAACATACACAAAGCAGAGGTGAATGTTGAGTGGATATGTGTCCCTGAAGGGTGGGAGGAGAAGGCAGTACTTAATAAAGGGCAGAGCACATCAGCAGTGTTGGAACTGAATTGGGTCAGGTTGCTGCTGCTTTTATTAGAGACTTTCCTGGTAACTCCTGATCTCTATTGTGCAATCTCTACATCCACTTAGTTGTTTTGCTTAGTGTGGGCCATTGTGAATAGATACAAGGGTGAGCTGTAATACTAATTATTTTATGTATGTAAGCCAGGGTAATGAAATGTGTGGTTGTAGTCAGAACCACCAGGCAATGGCTGGGTTTTGACCTTTGAGGTTACTGTAATGGTTGGTATGGGGACAGGTTTATGCATTAGCCATACTGTGACCTCATTAAGTTTAAGCAAAATAAATGTGGAAGCATTCTTCTTGATTCTTTGATTTCTTGTTGTGACTAGTGTAGTGAAGGAGCTGCTCCCTTTTGTTAAGCTCTCTCCCAGGCTGCTGTTTTAGCATGTACAAGATAAAGAAGTGATATCAAGTCCCTCACTAAGCTCACAGGGTGCCTGCCCTGTGAGTCAGGGCTGCACTGGCTACAGTAGGTTAAGTGCTGGCTCATGAAGTTCATTCAGATTGTGTTCTGGAAATAGTAAACATGTTGCTTTAAATAGCTTGAGATGCTTATGTAAAGCTTGTCTCTCGTAGCCTCCTGTCTAAACGGGAACAAACAGGTTATTTGGGGTAGATGGAATTTCTGCTTGTGGAGTCAGCAAAGGCTGTTCTGTGCCCTGCACACGAGTGCAGTGGGATTTGGGGAAGGTCTTTAATTACGACTGCAGCACGTAATCACTTGAGCTCTTGTGATTCACTTGCAAGATGTACTACAGCATCTCGTGGTCAGAGTGTAGGTCTGGTTTTTCTTGCTGTGTATGACATGTTGCAGTTCAGTGGTGCATGGATGGTGCAGCACTGCTGAGATGAAATAGGTGGTAGATGTCCTTGCACTATATGTGGGTATCTTATGCTGCAGGGCACCCTCAATGCCCTTGGGTTTTGGTTTGTGGAAAATACAATACAAATACAGATGAGTAATATGTACAGAAGGATTGGGCTGGGGTTGATTAGGATCAATAAAATGGTGGCAAATATAGATGTGGAACAATAGTAGTTTCTCCTTGTATAAGACTGAGACCAAAAAGAGCAGCTGTGAATGAAGCAATTGAGCCAGGACCAGAATTCTAGTTCTTTTTTGAAAATTAAATACCTATTACCAGGGGAGCCTTTAACTTCACTTTTGAAAAATAGAACTAATCCTGGCCTACCTTTACTTTGAAAAACACTTCAGGGACTTGTTGGGCTTTTTTGCTTCCTGTGGTGGTAATTTCTGTAAGTGATCATAAACCAAGAAAGCAAAAGATAACATGACTTGTATTTAAAATATCAACATTGTATCAAAATTTCCAGCTGAGTAAAACAGTGGTTTAAATCCATTTCGTGTAATTCTAGGCATAAACATAATTTATAGCTGGAAATAAATTGTGAGCAATGGACCTCAAGAAGAATTTTTCTACTCTTTGCCCATGCAGCATCCCCCTATGTGCAAGAGGCTAAACACTTCAATATTTCAGTGTGGTTTTTCTTTAAGAGTAATCTAGTCTTGGAGGACAAATGTCTAAATGAAAATGAGTACAGTAAGGTACTTGCAGGCTTTCTAAACTTCAGTAGAGTTAAGATAAACTCCTGCTGTGCCTGCAGGATTTTGAACAATGAAGTGCAAGTTGGCTTCAGTCTGCTAGAGATTGGTCAAGTTATATTTGCTTGACGTAAATCAGTTAAGAGGCCAGAGAATTGCTAAGGTCAGGAAGAAATTCTCTTTGGAGAGGAGCAGGTATGTGAAAGGTAGGAGCAGTTTCTTGAGATGTAAATGCTTCCTTCTGTGGCATTTACTTCTTGAGCAAATTTTAGTGATGGCTGGTGGCAGTCCCAGCACCACTCACTGCTGGAAAAGCACAGGTATTCCTGAGCTCTGCACCTCTCTGGACAACAGATGTCTAATAAATTTCCAAGTAGTTTGACTTAGGCTGTATGTTAAATTTGCCTCTCTGAAGTTAAGCAATATGCATCTGCTATGTACTGTGATGAAACCTCCCATATTCTCAAATTAAATAAAAAATTGTGTACAGCACTTTGAATTAAATTTTGTGTGAGTAGCTATTTACGTTTGGCTATCAATCTGTAAAAAATTGTGGAAATCATGGCTGAGGAAAAATGTCTTAAATCATTTTGTCTCATTCTCTGTTCATGCATGATTACTTCCCACTTTTTATATAAAAAAATATATATTTTTCTAGTATTTGGTCCACTGTAGCCTTTTAAATGCCTCTAGGGATGTGGTTTCCTTAGCAGATAAAGGAGTCTTTTGTGGGAAGCAGAGGCAGTTTTGCCTAAGCTGTGAAAGTTATTTAGACTCACTTAAGGTAGTGTCATGTGTTTTTGGATCTCTTTCCTACTGTCATGATAATATTTATTGGAAATAGAACTTTAATCTTCCTGATCCTCTAGTTAATAAAAACATGTGAGATGTCTTAGTCTCCATTTGAAAACAACTTCTGCAGAAGCAAGAGGTGGAATAGCAGATATTAAATGTGGTACCTAGAGCCTGGGAGCCTGTATCCAGCCACACTTCTCTGCTTTGTGAAAAATTTATGAATGACTCTGCTTTTTTGGCCTGGAATATTTTTTTTCATGAGTTAGAGAATTACACATGAGCAGGAGTTTTTGCTGTGAGAAATAATAGCCAGGGATGAGAGCTTCTTGCTGAGCTTCAAGGACTTGAGTAGTGCCAGCTGAGGTGTTCAGCTAGATCTCCATTTCCAGTCAAACATTTAGGCTATTCCTTTCCCTAATAGTTAGGTCTCTTAATTTAAACCTCTTCAAAGTACTCCAGTAAAATAGGTTAATGAAATGAATATTTTCTAGAAATTGATGAACCTTTTTCAATCATCTTAAGCTTTATTTACCCTGCTTATATAAGGTGTTACACAGATACTACTTCCTATGTTGAAGTACTTATGTTAGAAATACTCAACTGCTGGTTTCAAAAGTAAAAAAAAAAAACATTCTTTAACTTGTATTGCATCAGAATAAAAAGCCTCTAAGTGGGCTTAAGCTCCAAATATTTAAAAGAAACCCTACACAACCAAAACAACACCCTTCCCATCACAACTTTATTTTATGCCATTATAAACCAGTATAGCATTCTTTTAAACTACTTAATCATATGTAGCAGTTAGTGCTTGTCTCTTGCTGTGTCCATTGTTTGAGCAGGAACTAGTTTAAATAACAGTAGTATTTTCAGGGGGGTGTGAAGCTATTTTTAGAGTATGCATTTGTGGCATAAGTAGTTGACTTAAGCTTAAAGACAGCTTTTTAACCTTGTCAAAAATCTGTATCTTCCACTGGGCGTTATGTTACTATCTGACAATCAGTTTTGAGTTGGATTTTGTCATTTCAGGCATAGTTGTATGGCTCTTTCATCCTTCTAATCCTAAATAGATGAACTGCACATCTGTTGTGTGAAAGTAACGTAGGAGGTATCTAAATTTTTCTATTTCAAGAGTGACTTTGTTAACATCAGTTAAAAGGCTTATCTATAATTACACAGTTCCTATTAACACCGTGGTGTTGCAAAACTGATGTTCATTTTCCATCCCTTCCCAGATGGTTTTTAATGTGAAGTGTGTTAAAATCTTTATTTTTAAAACTGGGTATTATGCTTAATAACCAGCAAAGCAACACAGCAAAATTAAGCTTTAATTTTTTAAATAAGTTCAGGCACTGTACCAGGTGAAAACAGAACTACTTTTGTACAAAGAGCAGAGAATTTTCAGCAAAATGTGTGTAGCAGCAGTGCCTAAGGACAACACTTGTGTCATGGCTGACTTTAAAGGGCCTTTGGAGGAGCATACATTAGGAGCTTTCTCTGCTGCTTGGGAGGTGCAGAGACTTAAGTGTGGCTTTAGTTTTTTAATGTGTTGTGACAAATTTTTGTGGAAGTGAGAACAACAGTTTCTTAGAATGAAGAACAGTCTCTTATCTAGTACATTTTTTTCAGGAGGAGGCAAACACTGTTTAAACCTTCCAACATATGCCTATAAGAAAGGCAGGACAGGTCATAATTTAATTTGACAGTGAATCTTGTATGGCTTAAAATCCCAGATGGTGTCAATGGTGTGTAGCTACTGAACTGACTTGTCTGAGCTTTTCATGTAGAACTGGTGGGCTCTATCCAAGTAACGTGTAACTCAGCTCAAAGTGGATTTAATTGTCAGAGACACTGCTCTGTGGAATTCACTCTGCTTTTGAACAGTCTGTGTGCACCTTTATGGCTGCAGTACATGTGTAGATGGTGTAAGCC
The DNA here is from genome assembly GCA_013397555.1 of Urocynchramus pylzowi. Taxonomy (NCBI): domain Eukaryota; kingdom Metazoa; phylum Chordata; class Aves; order Passeriformes; family Fringillidae; genus Urocynchramus; species Urocynchramus pylzowi. Next base: position 89,294 of record VZRH01004843.1, read on the forward strand.
AGAGCAGTGCTGCCTTTAAAGTGTAGATATTGCAAGAGGGAGATGTAGGAGACTCTGTAGCAGCAGACAGGAGCGATGAGTTTGGATGCTTGATGCTGTTGCATCAGTTAAACTGAGAGGGATGCTTGAATTTCAAGGTTTTCAGTATTTTTGATTTTCCTTAAAAAGAAGAGATGTTATTAGTCAAGTAGAAACATCTCTGATAGCAATTAATGTTTGCTCTATCAATTTCTTGAACTTAACAGTTCAGATAATTCTGCAATTGAATGAAGCTAGAGAAAAGGGCATGTGTAATTAAATATGAAATGAGATGTTGAAGCTACTGCTTGTCAGCTTCCTCCCAGTTCTCTTTGAATCTGGGATGTAATTAAGACTCCCCCTGCCCCATACAGTAAAATGTTTATTGGGAACTTGAATTAATTTTTTCAGGTAAGTTCTACAGGTGAAAAAAAAGTGACTTAAACTGTGTCCTTTTTTGTTTTGAATTACAGACCTTCCATCACTTGCTGCTTTAGTTTTCTTGTGCTTTATTTTATGTAAATGAAGATGTGCTAACTGTGAAACACTTCTTTTCGCAACCTCTATTGTGTAATTTTAAGTTTGGGCTCTCCAGCTACTTGAATTTTTATTGTTTAAGGATGTCCTTAAGTAAATGGCAGTGTGCAAGGCACTGGTATAAGGCATTATCTTCCCTGAAGCTGTGCTTTCCTGTGGTCACTCTGCAGCATGTTAATGTCGTACATGCTTTGAAATTATGGAGGGTTTGGTTATAGAAACCACTTTAGCATTTGTTTTTCCCTTCCTCACTCCCCTCCCCTTGCCACCCCTGTGGTTTGAGTTTTGTATGAGGAGGACTCAGAGGAAGGGAAGCTGAATTCCTTTTCCTTGTTTTCCTCTTTCAAATACAATGGTGATTACAATGTCTGTATGAAACAGGCATTATATTTTGGTAATTATGTTTTGTCTCAAAGTGAGTGAGTCATCTTGTGACTGCCAGGCTTCAGAATATGACAGTCCTTAAGAACTTTCCATATGAGGAAGCAGTAACAGATTTGTGGGATGGCTAATGAATCATGGATAATTAGTGTCCTGGTCCTGCTAAGCTTTAGCATCTGACAGGTATTTTTACTTTCAGTGGGGTGGTTTAGAGAAACATTCTCTACCCAGTTTATAATTTGATCTAATATGATGCTAGCTTTTTATATCATGGTACAAAACCAATATGAATTGATCTCACAGGGTTACCTTCTGAGCTTTTATTTGCTTAGCTCTTATTAGTACATTTTAGGGCATCATAGATTAAGCTATGATCTATTAATAATGAAACTGTAGTCTATTAAAAAGTAATTATTGTTATAGTGAGGAGGACATGTGATATATTTTGCCTGTATTGGTGTGCATGTAGTGCTAGCTAGCTTCATAGTGATTTAGATGAGAAGAAGGATCCTTGATATATCAAAGACTATGTATTTTTAGCTTAGGTCAAAGTACTACAAATAATTACTTCAGTAAGCTAGAAGTTTCCAGTTGCCAGTATTTGGCTTCTTCTGAGAATAGCCTGGGGCACTTCACCATCAGAGCTCCCATTTGTGGGAGTCTGCCCATAGCATTTGGGATCTGCTGAACATCAGTGGTCTCCGAATCCCTGCTATTTCAGTACATCCACTGTTGTTTGTATATAGCTCTTTGCCTGGTACAAAACTAGTGAAATTCCTTTGGTTATTGATGATTTTTTTGACAATAGAGCTGTTAGTCTTTGTATCTTGTCCAAGGAACAGCCATTTTTGAGACTGAAGGCCTTTCAAAATAGGTGTTGTGGAACAGGAAAGCTTTTCCTAAGAGCTCCAGGGCACATCTGAGGCTTCTTGTATAGACTTGTGGGAGCAACTGTTCATATTGATGACAGATCCTTCAGGCAGGACCAACAGGGCCGGTCCCAATACCTTCAGCTTCTACAAGGCTTGAATTTAAACATGCTTTTAATTTTTCCAGTCCTGTTTTAGTAAATAGGCCCATTTAATTGAGACTTGATGTACTCTGGTATCAATGAAAGTACCTGAGGATTAATCTGCAGTTTGGCAAGTTGCTGGAGATAATGTCAGATTTAAATTTGATGCTTTTACCTCTTCCTGCCATGAACAAGATGAATATCTAGGTAGCTTAAATAAGGGGATGGAAGGGGGTCAGGAATTGCTATCCATCTAGGTTTCCATTGCAGATGCATCTGAGTTTGGCTAAGCCAGATTTTGTGTAATTCCACCCTTCATTATGATGAAAAAGGTCCTTTACTTACAGCTGTAATTTCTAATGAATGGAGTCCTTAATTTGTTAGAAAAAACTTTTTTGGGTTGAGCAGTGTTAGAGAGGGGAGCATTTTTTTCAGTCATGCTCCTTAAAATGATCTTGCTGTCACAAACAGATTTAAGTTTTCTGTGCTGAAACATAACTGATAACTACATCCCAAACCGGAGTTACACGGGTCATAAAGTTTGTCAAGAAGTGGCCTTGTGGGTTTTTTCTAACCACAGCAGAGTATTTTCTTGACCTAGTTATTTTTCAAAGACAGATGACTGTTTTTCTTACCTTAAACATTGTTGCCTGAAGGGGTTAGTCTGGTTTGACACAGTTTGGAGAACCTCTCCTCTCTGCCTCTGATACTGTTGAATTTGGATGCTATTCTGCCCAGCTGTGTTCTTAAAAGTAAGATTCTTGAACTTGAAAAGCTCCTGCAGTAACAGGCCTTGAAAAAGGAAACCTTTGTCTGCACACAAGGCTTTTCCCTCTAGGATAAATCTTACATAGTACAAACCTGAAGTATGGAACTCCCAGTTCTACTGGGAGTCAATATTTTTTTCAGATGGCATTTAAGCATCTTTACAAAATGCATGTTTGTGTTTACTGGGAATTGGCAACCCAGCATGATGTCTGCTGGTCTAATTTCATGTGGTCTGAAAACTTTTTCCCTCCTAAGTGTTGCCAGCTTCTTTCCCTATTGCTGTATCGGTGTGTTGCTGCATGTGCTTATGTTTTATAAGGGTGTTATGGACCATTACTTGCTGCTGTAAGCTCTCTTTCTTTTGGAGGGAGAACAGCAGATCTGAATGTTGGAAGTGAGAGTGATTCTTTGTCTATTACTGTGTGAGAACAGGACATGTGCAGAATTAAATAGTTTACACAGCTTGCCATTCCTCAGGTTCTGCTTCATGTACATTGCTGTTTTGCAAGTCCCTTTGGCTTTGTTCTGAGTTATTTTTGCAGCTCTGCTCTGCTGCTTTCTGTTTAGGGATTTTTTTTTTTTAACTTCTTTGGTCTGGTGTCAAAATCCTGTTTAGATCCTTGTGGAGAATAACTGTCCAGAAGACCAGCTGTCCTTCCTGGTGCTGAGTATCACTAAGTCCTGCTCCACTTTCATTATGGCAGTAAGGAATAGTCTATGACTTGTAGCAGGGAACTGAGTTGTGCTGATCCTCTTATGTGGTGGCATGACCCACAGTTAGTCCTATCTAAATACACTGAGCTATTCTTAGGCTTCAGCAGAAGCTGCCTTATACAAAACATTCCCTGACTAGGTAGGCTTGGGATCTAGTGACCCTGATGTGTGCTGGATGTGGTAGCCATGGCATATCTGGGAGCCAGGGCTGAGTGTATCCAGCATCTGTGAAGCCATGTAAACTCACTCAAACATCTCTCTGTCCCATCTTTGCTCTCAGACACAGGACATCCTTCTGCTAATGTGATCAACTCCTTTTGTGGCTTGTACTTGTGGTTTTTTAGTGAATCTGCTTCTGCAATCAATGACTGTGATTTTGAATCTTTAACATTACCATATTAAATTGAAATCCACTTAGCATAGTTCTGGCTTTTTCCATCTTAATGCCTATTCTGAAAAATATGAAGACCTCTGGGGAGCCATGAGACAAGTTGCATGTGTGGCAGTCAGCAGCTAGAGGATGGTGGCAAAAGGGTGAAAACTGCCCAAAAGGTCTGCTTCCAAGCAGAATTTGAGGTATATCTTGTTTTTCACTGCCACTGTTGGCAGTTAGATTGTCTGGAAGTTAGTGCCTTAAAGCTATGGGTTAAAAAAAGCATTCTAGTGTACTTGAGGAGGGGATGCCAGAGTTTGAGGGGGAAGGAAGGAGTGTCCTCTGCAACCTTTTTAGTGTATGCTCTAGGTCTATGAATAGCTCTCAATGCCTGTCTCTTCCAATTATTAATTCCATGAGCAGCACTATTTGTAAAGCTGATGTTCTTGAGATGGCCTTTGGTTTCAAATGTCTGTTTAGGCACAAATGCTATTTTTTTTTCCAGGTATCAGTCTGCTGATGCGTGCTGGATCTTCTACTTTAGGAGTTCCTCTTGCACTTGTGAAATAATTTTTAAGATTCCTGTTCTCCTGAGTAGTGATGAAACCAAGTGCCAGTTACACAAAGCAAAAATCAATATTCACGTTCACCACCAGTAATAGTGGCAATGAGGTGTTTCTCTGTCCTACCGTGTAACTTGTGTGAGTAGCAGGAACTGTGACCTAAATAGAAAGGAGATTCAAACTAGTGCTACAGTATATTGTCTGCAGAGTGTAACAAGTGACAGGTTTGGGACACTTTGAGTTTCTCCTCTGTTTATCTAAAAACAAAACAACCTTTTTTTGCTTTGATACCTTACAGGAGATGTTGCAAGCAGTACTGCTTGGCTGATGAAGCTGCTGTCGTACTGGGGTGGTTTTTTCTTTCTGTTGTGATGAAGTCTTCCCTTGCTGTGAAACAGACTTCTACATGTCTTCCATGGGGGATCATTTGATCTGTATTCATTCAGACCGAGGGTCAAGTCCAGTTTTGTAATGATAATATGGTTTGTAATGCAAGTTAGTGGTTTTACCTTTGGGTTACAGCAGAAATAACTTCATCCTTGAAGTTCATGTTTGGAAACTGTAAACCAAAGGATTACAAAGAGGAAACGAAGGAGGGGCAGGATGTTGAAATGCATTTTTAGCGAACAGTTGTACTTGTAATAACCTCTAATCTGTAAGAACAAACCTCAGTGGAACTGTTACTGAACTATGAGTGCTGCTGTTAACTCTGCTTTAAACCTCCTTCCCCTTCTACATGTCAATTCCAAAGGAGTCATATTTAAATTCTTTAATGTGACTCATACCTACTTCAAGTTTTTTTCTTCTCTCCATCTGAAAAGGTTTTGTGTACAAAGAATAAGGCTACTTTCACACTTCACTGGCCAGCTTGTGGTCAAAATATTTTTCTGTGATCTATTTAAATATGTTCTGAGATTTATGATAAATTTGTTCTTGTGTAACATTCCCCACCCTGCTAGTTTCTCTTCCTTAACCTTCTTCGTTAGGCTTACATACTGTGGAAGCATCAATTTCCAAGTACTAACTGTCAGAGGTATAGCCAGCTAAGTCTCTTGTTGAAAGAGATTACACAGGTTCCTGGGCTTCCATATCCTATAAAATCAAGTGACTAGCACAGAAGTTGCTGTGGTTGGTTTCATTTTACTTTAGGATTAGCACATGAGCACCATCTAACATGGATTTTCATTGGAGCTGGATTTTATTGTTGATTCCCAACATGGTTGGTTTATATTAGAAAACTGCCATGAAGAAGATTGTGATTTCTTAAACTTACTCATGGCTGATCATATCACGTGTCCTTATCAAGTGTGTTTGTGCCCTGGAGCTGGTTCTTTAGCTCTTCCTTCCAGCTGATCCCTCTGCAGTGTGCCTGCTTAGAGAAAGTTATTGCTGATTGTCTCTTTTGCCATGCTAAGGATTAAACCAGGCTCTGCTGAAGCAGACTGTGAACCTTGCCTACCTCTGACTCTATTTTTTTCTATTTGCTTTTATTCTCTGTCCTTTTACGGCTGTTTTGTGTTGGTGACTGCAGTCACTTGTTTTTCTTGTCCTGCTCTGACCCTTCCAACTGATTAATTCCTTGTGATGCAGTTTGATGGTGTGACCTTGTGCTTTTCTATAAATGTGCCCATGATATCATTTCAATCAAGTTCATGAATATTCCAGCCTTCCCTTATGTGGCTGATGTCACTCAGCTTTAATTCATGAAGTATGTTAATATAATGTACTCTTTGGGGCATATTTTTTCACTTTATTTAAGCAGTCTTCAGATGCATTGTCACAAAGATGAATTGCCACCTCCAACTTGGAGTAGTTGTTCTGTGTGTTGATTAGATTTCTCCTCTGTATAATGGTCTCAGTATTGCTGCACTGTGTCTTGCAGATCTCATAAATGATGATTTAGCTGGTCATGGAGGACAGCATTAGAGTTGGGAGCAGGTTTGTGTGCCATGCTTGAGATAAACATACCAGTGCTCTTAAGTACATGAAACTGGAAGAGATACAGTTCTTAGAAAACTGTCTGATCATGATGAAGAAACAACAATTGCTCTCTTCTGAACTTGTCTTTCTGTGTATTTTCCTAGAGTAGGCAATTGAGGTTCAATGCTTAGTTTATTTTGTAGGCAGTGCAAGTTTGTTGCTGTTAGGGCCTTTAGTACAGACTATAACTTGACTTTTTATTCCAAGTACTGTGTCATAGCATGGCTTTGAATAACTCACCCCTTTCCTTTTGGGACAAGGTGTAACTTCCAAGAGTAGTTGTGTCATGCTGCTGTTCTGGGCTCCCTTGGACTGCAGTCTGGTCACTCAGCTCCCTTACTTGTCTTACTTGTGGAAAAGTCTTTTAATCTGCTTAGATTATGTCAGTAAGAGTAAGTAGAATATGACATTGATTGCTCTGCTGAGTGGGGTGTGTGATCTCAGCTCTAAGGGCATGAAGATATGCCAGGGCAGAGGTTTTTCTCTGGAACTATATTCTGGCTTAAGGTCAGTTTGGATGGTAGAAAGTGGGCTTGTGCAATAAAACCAAACTAGTAATTCCAGATAGAGTTCAGAGGTTTTTGAAAACTTTCTCAAGTCTCCACCCAAGAAACTTCCTGTGAGATCAGCGCACACAAGAAGAAGATAAGAAAGTACTAGTTTAAACTGAATTAGGGGAGAAGACTCATCTTCTGTGGGATTTTTGATGTTCAAAAACACTTACTAAATCCGGTGTGGTATATAAACATATTAGGGAAAATAACTTGCTTCAAACTTGTGTCTGTAAGACTACTTGAGTGTAATGACTGCTGGGGATTTTCAGTGAAGGAAGAAAATTGGCTTCCAACAAATGCAGCTGCAATCCTGATGTGAGATGAGCTTTTGTTGCAAAAATTACAAGGGTGAGGACTTGTGTGTGTGTAGGGGGAGACTTTCCATTTTTAAATGAGAATGGTTTAAGTTTGCAGAAAGCAAGAGGAACCTTGTCTATTTTAGAAGAATTACTCAGGAATAGACAGTGCCAAGAAGCCTCTAAAAACTGGGGATGTTTTTGGTATGGTTGAAGGGAGAGAGCAACAGGAAGGTCACTCAATGCTGGTGGGCAGTCCTCTGGTGTGGATTTTGAGTGTTTCTGGAATCTGTGTGGGGATTTACCAGCATTTAAGTGTTCAGGTGTATGAGGTTTTTCTGTGCAATTTTGAAGCAAAGGATTAAAAGAATTTTTGAATGAAAAAAAAATATTTATGGCAGAAGTTAGTACAGTTACTTTCAGGTGAGTCTAAAGAAAGGACTAATTGAAACTAAATGTCTTTCAAATCTTGCTAGTTTCTTCATATCCAAATGTTTGAAGTTGTCCAACTTTCTATGCAAGCAGAGATGGAAAAAATGATTTTAACATACCTTTCTTTAGGTCCTGGAGTCTTTGGTTTTCTTTGTTTTTGAATAATTCTCTAAATTGATTCACTTTTATTTATATAAATTATTTGTGTAGCAGAAGGAGCTGGTTCCACATTTGCTCTTGAGATCGAGATTGAAAGTGTCAGTTTGGAGTGAAAAACACTGCTTGTATTTGGGCAGTGCAGGATGAAGTTAGGACTCATGTTGTTTTGGTATCAGGAGGTGTTGCAGCCTTTTTCTGTAGGTGATTTGCTGTTGTCATGGTTATAGTTTCTCTGCACTGTTCCCAGTGTTGGAGATCCCGCCACAGATTTTGAGGTTGCTCTGCCACGTGAGCACATCTGCTGTGTTGTGTATGTGACTTTCAGGAAAATACTTTGATCAGACATCACCTGTCTGGTTTAAAAATGCAATTAAATAGTTCAAGTAAATATTTGCATTAGCTGGGAAGTAAGGTGGCACCTTGGAGATTAGGTCTGTTTTAATAATGAAATGATAGAGAACAAAATGAAGCTCCTGAACAGGAGTTCTTAACTCTGACATGCAGTAGAAGGTAAAAATGAATTAAATGAAATTTCTATTGTAAATCATCAACTGGATAAGTAGTAGATGAGTCCCTTTGTGTTAAGCTTAATTTTGCTATGTCAAAGGATATATCTTGCTGACAGGGTGTTTTTAAAACCTGGAGTGGCTAAAATGCTCTGACTTGAACAATAAATGGTAGAAATGTGAAGAGCTTGTCTTAGCCCAAACCTTCTGGAGTCTGAGCTGCAGCAGCCTGTGTGGAACAGAAGCCTGGGTAGTTTTCCATTAGTAGTTCTTGTTGCAATACTGCTGTGGCACACTTCATCCGCCCAACAGCCTTTTTTAAGAATCTTGAACTTGCAGTAGTTAAAAAATAACTTGGTTCATTCAGTGCTCTGTGAAATGACTGTTCCATCGATCCGGATGTTTGCTTAACAGCATTTCCATTTTAACTCTCTTCCTATGCTTTTGAGAAAATAGCAAATGCATCCCCAGTTCTCAAATGCAACTGTTTCTGCTTGCTTCCAGTAGTGCTGAGCAGCCAGCAGCCTGCTGATAACTCAGTTATTCATATGGCAACCTTCTAAGCTTCAACCAAGTGACTAAGTGCTCAAGTACTCAAATTAGGTATAGAAACTGATAAACTGATGTAAACTAAAACAGTTTCAACAACTACTTTGTCAAGTGTAACTGAAATATTTTAGAGCTAATCTTGACAGTTAATTTTTATTTGTTTTTTATCCAGAAGAATATCCTTTCTTATAGGCATTATAAAGAAGGACTATTGGGGAAACAAAAATGCTGAGTACTTTGGAAACTGGGAAAGGAGAGAGGATCAACTCATTGAAGTTTTTTTTGCAGATGTTTGTACAAATTTGTCTTTTCTCTGACCTAGGATCATTTCTTCCAGCTACATGAAATGCAGTGTACTCATCTGAACTGCATTTATGTTTAATTCAACTATGCTTTATTAATGCAAGGTATACAGGGTGCTTTGACAAGGATTGTCATTCTGTCAAACATGTTTCTCCTGTAGTAGGGAAACACCCTCTGGTTTTAATTTGAAAACAGCACTAACATTTTTTCACATTCATTATTTTGCAGTATTACCAAAGGAAGCTAGGACTTAATTTTTTTTTCCTAATCATACCACCAGTTTGACAACTCGTTACTTTTAGGGGACAAGTTGTAGGAAGGCCCCATGAGCTGAGGCTTGCCTATATAGCAGTTATCAAGTGAGAAGGGTGTGAGGTGTGAAGGACAATGACAATGGTAGAATAGCTGAATGCAGACACTCTTCTCTTAGTGTACTGCCTGTTCCCAGTTCATTCTTTGTAAATGCAAACCCTTAATAATTTCAGTTTTCCCCTAAAAAAGAAGTGTACTGCCTGTTCCCAGTTCATTCTTTGTAAATGCAAACCCTTAATAATTTCAGTTTTCCCCTAAAAAGAATCTTGGTATTTTGGGGGTTGCAAAAGTGGGCACTCTTAGTCAGTAGATTTTTTTGGAATATGAAGTATCTCCAGCACAAAAGTGTTTTCACTGTGTTTCAGTGGGATAAAATACTAAGCTATATTTTGGAGGCCTGTTGAAAATTTTTAGCATTCAGTATTTGCAGTACCCTAGTGTTACAGGTAGCATTGCACAGTGTGCCTCGATCAGAAATATCAAAGTGTTGAAATTCTACTTGCAGATTTTTTTTTGTATGTAACTATTTCATTTTCAAAAGGACACGATGTTCTAGTGCAATAGGAGAACAACATCCTGTGCCTGTCAGTGGAAGGGGGAGGAGAAGTGGTAGATCTTTGGGTCTGCCTTAGAACCAAGGCCTGGCTCAGTGTGTCCCTTCTGGGGTCACTGGTGCCTGCTGTAGGTCGAGTCTCTCCTCCTTCCACCCTATCCAGGAAGGATGCATGTAGCAGGGGGCTGCAATACCACGCTTAGTAACATTTCTAGCTCCCTGCTGTAGAAACTGCCTTCCCTCAGCCAAGCCTGAATAGTAAAACCAGAAGGCATGTAGCCTTTGTGGTCCTTTTTCTCATGCAAGAGGTAGACTAGTTTGTCACAACTCAAAAATTCTATATGATTGCTTGGGCCTCTAAAGGTTTTACAAATGTAGAGTTTAAAAGAGCCTTTAAGACCAGAGGTTGAGCAATTTAAGCTCTACAAAGATACTGTCCTTCTGGGAAAGGGTTTTGCATATTCCCAGTGCTCTTCAGGTGTGGCTTTTGATACTGTATGAGACTTTTTTCCTTTGTCTAGTTATATTTTAACTATCTCAGTTTTCAGTTCTGTTTTACGTTGATCAGTGTGTGCTTTGCTTGTCTTCTAGACTAATTCACATGACCAGTAAGGAGCAGAAGAACTTTGTGGTCTTGGCAGTATTGGAACAAGAATAATGTGGTGTAAATTGCTTAGCAGGACTGAAAGTTTTCTGAACTTCAGCTAATGCTGGGTTCAGCATCTCAGCCAGTGTGTTGAAAATTGTCCCTTTTAAAAGATGTATGTTACAAGGATATTTAAGTTTGAACTAATAGGTTGAAATAAGTGATATGAAGTAGTGTTATGATGTACAAATTGTATGAAAGATCTTGAAACACATATGACAGGTGCTTGTGGCTTAACTGTCATGTCCTATTTTGTAGAGCTTCAAGGTTACTTGTAACTGCTGTAGTAGTGTGTGCTGAGAGTGGCAGAAATCAGATGTGCTTGAAGCATAGTCAACACAGAGCCTCACTGAAATTCTTCATTAGTGCACAGAACCAAAATTGATCCAGAGGCTGAGACTCTTGATGTGCTCCAAACCCCTCAAATACAAACTTAGTGTGGGGGATTTTTTTTTCACTTCTCTCCTTTCAGCATTTAGTTAAGAGTTTACTTTTGCATAATAGCTTGCCTAGCAGGTTTGTGGGTTGTTTTTTTGTTTTTTTTTTTTTTGAGAATCTTATTCTTCATACCTGTTTTAAGGATACTTTCCTGAATAAAAATAGGGACTTGAAGGTTTCAAGGATTTGAGTGTACTGTCCTGAACTGCAATGCACAGGCCACTGTGTTAAACATTTAATATTATTTTGGTTGTGTAACTCTTGTAACTTGAGCCTGTGTTACTATAGAACCAAAAAATTTTTTTTGGTTGAATTTCCAAGGCTTGTTAAAATTGCATGTCCCAGAGCAATAAACTTGCTTTTTTCAATTTTGAAAAGCTCACATAGTTGGCACAGTAAGGTGTGTTTTCAGGGCATGCAAGTGTGCAATTGGGTTGGTAAATGGCCCTTAAGCTTGTTAAATAGAAGTACTTTGTCAGGTGAGTAGGAGTGTAATAATGGAATTTATTATGAACAGAAATACTTAACTTCGCAGTGGAGTGTTTCACTTCCAGACTCACCTCAGACTTAAAACTAAAGTATGTATGTGCTCCATGTTGAAAAATACTATTCTCTGGTATTCATATTCTAAAAGAACTGAATTCTTTCTGCTCTCCTGGGGAGAGGACACCTCATGGAGAGTTCAAATAACCATAAGAAGAAATGAGAAATTTCTGTCCTTTCTGTTACTGAGCCTAAGGTCCTTTAATAGCAGAAAGCATGGACCCTGAGCAGTTAAGTGGTAATTAATAATCTTGAATAGCTTCAGTATACTGGAAAGAACTTAATTGATTTTGAGGCACCAATAAACTCTGGGACATTCAAACTGTCTTGTTGTTTTCATATCCTTTGGACAGAGCCCTGGTTTAAATTCAGCTTATTTTGCCTCTGTTCTGTGGTGGTTGAGCTCTGCAGGAGGTGTCCTCTCCTTGCAAGAATGGGCAGCAGAAAGAATTCAGTTTTAAGAGAAATGGGTCCTCAAGTCTCTGGGGTGCCTGCATGTCAAGCATAGTGGTTTTGTTGCATCTTGTAGTGATACAGTCTGATTCAAAAAGAATTAAAGTTTAGGGTGTGGTTAATCTGGTAAATAGGCTATTCTCTCTTTGATGGGGGTCAGGAGTCCTTTGTAATGCATACTTGCAATACCTGAAGTAAGTATCCACTTCTTAAATCTTAACTACTAAAGAGTTGGATTCCCACCTTTAGCTTGAGTAAAGTATCACACAAACTCATTCAGATGGCTGCAGACATTGGTAGTGGGCACAAGCCAGAGTGTGCTTGTGTAAATACAGCCATTGTAGAAAATGGTGAACTGTGGGATATTATTGTCAGGGAATTTTGTGTTGCTGCCACGATAAAATGTTTCTACTCGGAGGAACAAGGGTGTTACCACTCCAAATCAGGAGGAGTTAACACTGAATAAGTTAATATTAGTGACCTTGCAGGATAGTATTGATGTGTTTATTCTGACTAGTGTCAGGAGACAAAGAGTTGTTTCTGGCTGCTTACGGGGTGCATACACAATTCATTTATATATTAAAAGGCCTTTCTGTACTTTTTTCACTGTGCTCTGCCATTGGAGGCCTTGACATGGAAACATGTTGCTGAATGATGATCATCATGAGGACTGAAGGAATACTGTTCAAAATGCTTAGTGGTAACAAACTTACTGAGGTTTAAAAAATACATGTATTGTATGATTTTTAAAAGAAGTCACATTTTGTTCAAACTACCTCAGTGCTTTTGGAGCATTATTTTAAAAATTGGAAGTTCAAGACTGATAAGATCAGACTTTGCTTATAGATTATTAGCTACTTAGGTAGGGTAAAATGCAAATCTCCTAATGTTTCCTGTTTTTTGCCAATATATAATTTGATACAGTTAGAGCCAGCTGTAGATCAATTTCACATAGGCTTGAAATGCAAGAATATAGACTGAGAGAGGGTTTTAGTGTTGGAGTTGTGGATCCCAGTTGCTCAGATCCCTTAGTCACTGGGGTGGAGGGTAGAGATCGCTGAATGGAGTAGGATATACATGGAGTTTGTACAGATTCTTCTGGCTTGCCACAGTTCCTTTCACTGGCACGCAGCCACCCCTCAGATGGGCATGGACTTGAGAGTTAATCATGAAGCCCTTTCTTTGTGATCACTGATTTTTAAGGACAGATAACTGTGTCTTTCCAGAGCCATCTGGTGTGTAAGAGAAGGGTGGATGGGCAGATCCTAGTGAGCCTGATCCTGGATCTTTTGCCATCATCTTTTCCAGCTGCTTTCTGAGACTGTGATTCATCTGTCCCTATAGTACTGTCTGAATGCAGAATCATACTAAATGTGCATATGTACTAGCTAATAAGGTGTCACCTTTGTAAAAGGAATAAGTAGGCTACACCTTCCAAATCCTCACAAAAGTGTCTGGTTATGAGCAAGCAAGCATCCTTGCCTCCATGAAAGTCAGATGCTTTGCTATAAGGCTTGCAACAAGCTGCGTTTTTGAAGATTTCCATATCCTCTGATTATATTCCTGGTTAATCACCAGTATTAGTTTGCTCTCATGTTGTAATATATTTGCAGGTTATGCAACAGCCTTAGGGAATTGAACTACAAGTTGTAACCTTAGTTTTTACTCTTAAACATACTTGGCAATAAATCTTACATTTATTGCGACAGTTACTGTATGTGCTGGCTTTTGTCCATGTGCTTTGTGTGGCCACTCAAAGTACTGCAGACTGGTTCTGTCCTTGGAGTGGCTTTTATTGAGCTCTCTCAGCTGAGGCAGTCTGTCCTTTGGGATGTGTCCTCTCCAAGCAGCACTGCTTTGGAGCTTTTTCCCCTGGAGGGGGACAGACCACTTGTCACATGAGTGGGGAGCTTTGGCAGATGGGACACAGTGGTTGCTGCTGGGGCTTGTGGAGATGCTTCTCAGCAGGAGCAGACTTCACCATCCTGGCTCTAGTTCTGGGAATGGCCTGTCCATGTGTTGTGCTGCCAAGGAGCTTTACCTTGTACCTGGCAGTTTGTTGTACTTGCTGTTAGAAGTGCTGTGTCCTGTTTCCTCCCCTGGGAAAAAAAAAAGGCAGTGAAGTGGAAGCAAACATCCCAGGGGCTGCTGGGTGGGCAGCACTGTTGTATTTCCCTCACACTGAAATAATTGTTGCATAATGCCAGTGCAAAGTGAATGTTCTGTTAATAATACTGATTGCTTGAAGTTTCAAAGCCCTCAAGACTTTGTTGGAACTTATTATAGTGGCTGTATGATTCTGTTGGGCATTTGTAGAATTTAATTTTGACCTATGTACTACATGCTGGGAGGTTTTTTTGGTTTTCTGCTGCACACAGTCTGCTTCCTAGGAATGCCTGACCTGTGCTGCAAGGCCTAGGAAGCCAGCTTGCAACCCTTATTGCTGCTGCCCTTTGTAACAAGTAAGAGCCCTATGAGCTCTTATGAGTTTTCTGCCTTGCTCTACAATAAAATTTCTTAATTTGACACAATTAACAGTGAAACTTTTGAATATTTGTGCTATTTTTGGGTAAAAACAAAACTTTCGTGAGCCAGGTGGGTAAGATGAATATATTTCTGCTATCAAGTGCATTTCTGAGAATTTAATCAGCATGAAGTACCCAAAGCCTTGCTTCTTCCAGAGTTCAAGGAACCAGCAATCCCTTCATTCTGTCCCTTATGCTGCAGAGACCACCAGTGTTGTGTCACATTCTAAAAGCAGAATATCAATGTAAACTCAAAGAGGTAATTTGAGGTTTGAGGGAGCTTTTGAGTGGGTAACTGCTGCAGCTTGAAACTCATCTCTGAAATAAGGTGCTTGCAGCAGCTGCTTATGATTTCTCTCCCCCTCTAACAGCAGCCTAGCCTGGCAGAATGTACTTGTTACCAAAAAAAAAAAAAA
>VZRH01004843.1:104869-161297 GCA_013397555.1 Urocynchramus pylzowi
CCCCTTATAAAAAATGCAGCTATAAGTCCTGCTAGGTATCAATAAGTGTTGAATTAACTCCAAACTGCTGAGTGTTACAGAACCTTTTGGCAGTTTTCCAAGCTTGGTGTTGCCCTTCATTCACAGGATCAACATTTAATTCCTTAACAGGGGAAACCTGAAGAATTCATCCTCTTTGAATGGAAACATAGACACAGGGAGCTTGAATGAGTGAGTGGCTCCAGGCTCAGGCATCCCATTGCAATGGAAGGGGAGCTGTGCTTGATGAGTTTCTGCTAGGTCGCAGCCAGGATGAATCTCCTCCTTTCTTTTCTGCAACACATGAACAATCAAAGGCTCCTTTTTTATCTATTGTTGCCATGGAGGGCGTCCATTTAAAGTTCAAATTCCAGCAGGCTTGGGAAGAAGGAAAGGAGATAGGAGTAGGCTGGGCTGGGAGATGATAGGCAAGCATCAAAAGTGAGCTGAAGACAAGCCAGCACTTTGTCCTGTGACAGGACAGACCAGGCTGGGGGTACTTGGTTTTGAATGGATGCCTGGAAGGTTTTTGGAGCAGTGAATGAAACGCTGCTGAGGTAGCAGGCACAGAGAGCATCTGGCGTTTTGCTTTCTTTGCCTCGGCAGAGTGGCTCACAATGTGAAATTAGGCCCGAAATGGCATTTAATGAAGTGAGCCCTTGTGCTGGAGGTTCCTGTGCTCTGACAGTGAGGGAGTACAAGCCCTGAGGAGAGTGAAGAAAAGGAAATCTCATTAAGGATGGAGGTTTGCCCCCCTCTTTTGTGAATAGATTCTGTAACAAATGTCTTGCAGATCCCCAGAGCTGCTCATCGCTGTGCTGCTTTGCTGTACCTGCAGTCAGCTCTGCATGTGTGTTTATGGTACTTTCCTGTAAGCAACGTGCTGAGAAGAAGAGGCAGCTCAATATCTGCTGCAAAGTTTCTTTTCCTTTCTTGCAAGTTCCTGTATGTACAATAAGTATTTGTTGCTGAGAGAGCTAATGAGTACCAGACCAGCTGCATTTGACATTATGAGAAAAGAAAGGGGCCATCTATTGACTCCCATGCCAGGTTTCAGCCAGCTGTGGATATTTCTTTTTTAATTATTACTTATCCCATCAGAAAAATTGGATTATGCTAAAATAATTGCTGATGTTGTTTGGAAAACAGTACAATACTGAGTTAAGAACTATGGTTCAGTGTTAAATATAGGGTACTTACAGTTAATGTGCCTAAGCTGCACCAGAGTGTTTAAAGAGAGGTGAGAGCACTTTTCTCAGGTTTTACCATCTGGGTTTTGGCAGGTGGCAGAGGATTAATTTTTTTCTGTGCTCTAAATTGCAAGAGATGGTGGCTAGCAGAAGTGTTGAGTAGTGTTTCATCATTGATATGGGAACTTTTTCCAGATTTTTTGGCAAAAAATGAAATCCCAGTGTAATCTTCTAAAATTTACTAGAAAAAGAAGTTGTACATCTTTGAATTTAACTCAGGGTAATTCAGGGAGAGGGCTCTTTAAATATTCAGTATTTTTGTAATAACATGTTATTCAAATTAATAGATTAATACATTTTTGGGGTACTTGAATGCAAGGACTTAACTCTGAAACTAGACTTTGTTCTTCCACACTTTATCTGTTGTGAAACTTCCCTTGCTTTTTGACAGTCACTTTCTGCCTTGATGCATCATCATCTAAAAGAGACCTTAAACCAAGTTGATTCATCTGAGGCTTTTCTCTGCAGAGACATTTATTAAAATCACTTGGAAAAGTCTTAAACTTAACTGTCACTTGGTCTTTTGTTAGACTTGCATTGCACTGATCAATTCCTGCTGCATGTATGCACTGGTGCATAGTTGTGATAAAAGCAGAACAGATATCTCAAACCTGTGAAAATGAACTGATGGGATTTTCTCTGCATCACTTAGTGATGTCAGTTTTTCCATTAGGATGGGAAATATTGACTTGTTTACATGTCTTTTCAAGTACATAAAAATTGAAGAGAAGTTTGTTCTGTTAAGTTGCTGTTAGATGCAACTTCTCATGGGATATAGTTAATAAGGAGATGTTTTCTGCAGAAGTGATCTGGGAGGTGATAGTTTAGTGTTAAGGTGAGCTGCAGATAATCTAATAGCTCATCTGTTTCTGTATTTGAAAATACCCATTTATTTTTATTCTGATGACATGTACTTTGCAATAAAACTTAAGTATTAGCAGAAAAGGAGTTTCAAATAAATGAGACTTCTGATGAGTTTCCTGATTTCACTTTTCCTTGTATGAGTAACCATGTAACAAACTCAAAAGGCCTTTATGGTATTCAAGCTGGGGTAGCATAAACAGATCCTCATCTTTAGAACAAAGCACATGTAGTAATTGAATGTACAGTTTTTTTGAATGTTGCAGCTTTTTCATGCAAACTCTGGGTTTACTACACAATAGAGGAAAACTGAGGCCATACAGTGAGAGGTTGAGCTCAGTTTTAGTGTTACCTCAATGTTTTAGGAATGTGAGTGTTGACTCTGCCTTATACAAGTTGTGTATACTTTGCTTCTCCTCTGACTTGGTATAATGTGTTTTAAAATATATTACACTGAAGGATAAAGGACCACATATATGGTTTCCTGACTTAAAAAAAAACATACTGATCATCAATTGCTGACATGTTGTCAGTTTTGGTATTTGAACTAATAAACAAACTTGTCTGAATTTTACTTATCAAACAGAAGTTTTAGTACAACTTGACTTAGTATTAAAAACATATAGCAGTCTTGTTACTTAATGTCAAGATCACTTCTTGAACCACATTATTTCAAGAAAGTTCAAATAGTCCAAAATCAGATACTGAGCTAGAAAAATGCAGTCCTTGCACCATTCACCTTCAATCTCTGGTACTAATTCTTAAACAAACTCATTGTGTTCAATTTAACTTGTCCCTGGAAATAATTAGTGGTAAAGGTCCACCTACAGTTTGAATTAATGCTCCTGGAAGAATTTACTGTTAAATTGTGGGTTTTGCATTGAGCTGAGCAAAAGATGCATAGCAGCATTTGTGCTTTGTCTGTGTCTGTGCCCGTGTGTCCCTCTGTGCACTTGCATAGCAGGATCTTAGGGCTTTGTTTAGGACAAGTATTTCTGTAGTGGAAAATTGGTTTGAAGAAGGGGCAACTGTTCCCAAGCTGATGGGGTAGTTTTCCCTTTTTTCCCCCATCCCCCTCCCCTGGCAGAAGTTAACTTTATGGCCCAATTATAGAATCCCTTAAAATGCTAGTTATGATGGAGTTCAGGCATAACGCAATAATATAGGTGAGTCTGACATCTGTCAGTAACTAATGAGGGCAGCATTGGAATCAGGATTTGGGGTTTACTTCACTAATTTCTCCTAAGTTTGACCCATCACATCAACTTAATATTGGACCTGAGGATAAAAATGAAATGGAAAGAGAACATGCAGGAATTTCAAGAGAAGTTGGTACATGGATGTATGCTGCAGCAATCTGTGCATATGTGATTCAATTGTTAAAGTAATTGTTTGCAGCTCATAGCAAAATCATGAAGGAGTAAGACCTTGGCTAAACTTCTCAGGAATAGAACTTCTCTATAAAAATAGATGACACATAAATGGCAGGAAATGAAGCCAATATGGTCATGTTTTGAAGCCACAAGGGTCAAATCCTGTCCTGTGTTACTCCAGTGCATAATCAGTCAACTTAAACCTTGTTACTTGAGAGCAGGGTTTGGCATGGCAAAGCAAACTTTGAAATGTCACTTTTTATTTGGAGTTTTGTGGAAGCACAGGTAGAGCTTTTTTCTTCCTGTCTAAATGTGCCTAGTTAGAAACTGAGAAACTTACTAAAACTCATGGGGTTAGAGGTAACTTTTTTGTTTATGTTGTTTCAGAGCTGATTGTAGTCTGTTAATTCTTCTGTCAGAGGAATAATACATCAGAAGGCTTTGACTACCCAGGGTGGTCTTTGTTTTTGGATCCTGAATGCTGAACACTGAGAGATGGTACTGCAAGCAATCATAGTCTTGTTAAGCAGTTTTCTTGTGCTGCTCCTTTTGTGCCTGTGTTTCTGTTTGGGGGTGTGTGTGTAGCTCATGTTAATGATGTCTGTGTGCCTTCTTATTTCCCAGTCTAAAATGTGGAAAAAGAGATGCATCTTTCATCTGTATTAATTAGATTTGATTTAACTAAGTTTTCATAAAATTATTTTGTCATATGACTACAGAAGATGGTAATACACAGTTTAAGTTGTTTCTTGCTTCTGCAGCCTGTTTTCTTTCTGAAAGGAAAGGTAATAGTTCTTAAATAGGAAAAGAGGGAACAACTCTGGCAAAGCATGAATCACTTCTGCTGGGAGAGCATGTGCTTACATTGTTTCCCTCTGTGTCCTTCTCCTACAAAACCAGATGTGTTTATCATCCCTGTATGCACACAAGTGGTGCAGCTGTTTGTTCATCACACCATTGCTCATTAGTGCTGTTGGTTGATTGGATTTGCCAGACCAAAGCCTCTTGAGCTTATGCAGCTCAAGCACAGTAGAGGCCCAATTCCATATTGTCCAGCTCTTCAGTCTGCACATAAGGTAAATAAATTCACTATCCATAATAGAGATGTGCTTAGAGTCAAGCAGCAAGTAGTAAAATAATCTGGATAAAGGTGTGCAAAGACAATGGTTTACCTTAAGGCAGAAGAATTTCTGTGGTACTGCAGAGACCCCTGACTGCAGCTGAAGCAAGACCAGAGCAAGAACCCATCATCCAGGCCCTTTCCCTGCTCTTTCAGTGCCCTTTGGAATAACTTTTTTTTTTGTGGTGTTTTTTTGCCTTTGAAGAAACCTCTGTTTTAATGCATGGGTGCATTTCAGATGATCACTGCTGCTGTATCTAGGAATTGTCCTATTTGGCTTAAACCTCCTTTTCCCTGGCCCAAGCCTTGTGCTGTATTATGCAGCTGAACAAAGCAGTGCCACAGTGTTCCACTTTGGCACTGTATTGATTATTAGTCACTTCAGGAGAGTTAAATCCTCTGTGTGAGACCCCTCTGTTGTAGCTAATGGCATAATTCATAGCATCTGTAGGTGCCTGCTGGACTGGTCCTAAGAATAGCTGAAACTTTCTCTGCTTAATTACATGCAGGTGAAATAGGTAGGCCTGATGTTTGTAGAGTGCAATTCCACATTCTTGCAATAAAAGCTTGCATGATTTATACTTACTCAGACAGGGAAGCTAAAAGGTTGCAGTTCCCAAATCCACTGAATTGGAAAATCTAAGAGGCTAACATCTTGATTAAAATTCCATACTGTAAACTCTTAAAAATGTGGTTTAATGTTGGTTTGGGCTTTATAAAAGGGAAAATTGCTATAGGTGTTCACCCTCTCCATGTTAGCACTAGTGTTGAATCATATTCTGTATTACATTAAGTACTGCATTAACTTGCTTAGCTTTCAATTTGTCTTTTAAAGCAAACAAAAGTTAACCCCTGAGATGAACGGTCCTGAGCTTGTAGCAGCTGCTAAAACCCAGAACTGAGTTTCCTGCACTAAATTGCCCCATCAGACCAAAATTTAATCTTTAAAAGAATAACTGCAAAATTACTGTAGTGGTTTGGCTGCTTAAATTCAGTTTAAACACTTTTAGGCTAACAAACTTTTCTTTAATCTGCTTAAATTCCAGAGTTTCTTATGTTACTTAATGTTGGGACTTCCCTGGGTGCATGTAAGCCATGAGAGGGGTGAGCTGATAGCTCTGAGGGGGGCTGGGGATGCTCTCAGTTGTTCACATCATCTTTGCAAAACACTAAAAGGAAAAGATGCTTTGTTTGAGGGGATATTTTGTTTGAGTGTGAAATTTACTACAATATCTGCAGTGCCCATGATGGATGATTTCTAAGCCTGAGTTTGGGGCAGGGGCAGTAGGTATTTGGGTTGAACTCAATCCATGCTGTTTGTAATCCCTGATGTATTTGGGATCTGCCATGCCTCCAACTTGGCCCTTTGGACTGTGGTGTGATAGCAGTGATGTTAACTGGCTCCTGCAAGTTTCCTGGCTAGGTGAGCAGGCTGCCTTACAGCTCTGAAGGCTGCAGTGCCTGAGTTCTGAGATCCCCTCACCAGTGCTGGGGACCCTGTGTGGGTGCAGTGAGGTTCAGTCAGGGAACTGGACCCCGATTTCTGCTCCTGTCCCCCAGGCTTTGTGCATTTTATCATTTTTCACTTGGAGACTTTAACTGTTCCAGTGGTTTCTCTCAGTTTACACTATGAGCAGCCTTGAATTCTGGCATATCTGAGCATAATTAGGTAAATTCAGCATTTCACTTAAATATTACTTTAAGACATACTATTTTTTCAACTAATAGCAGTAAATAGAAAGCCAAATTAAATCACAGGTTCTTGCAGCTTATAAACAAAACTTATAAGGGTACTGTGGCACAATTTAGAATATGAGCATAAATATCTAGGCCAATAAATAGATCAACTTTTATGGTAGACTACACCAGAAAACTGCACACTTAAATCTAGAACAGTCTGGCTAGTGGGAGATGAAAGCCTGTTACATCATGATGCTGTTTAGCATCTGATGTGAAATGAGTTGATGGCAGTTTCCTTCCCTCCCTGGGCACCTACATCTAAAAAAATTGAAATCATCTTTGAAGATACAGCAGAGACAAAGCACTGAACAATTGTCATTTCAAGTCGTAGCCTTATTGCTGTGTGTTGCTGTCAGCTTGTATTGGATTTTAACTGGGTCTTTGGCATTGCAAATAGAGTTTTACCTTATTTGACTACAAGAATTGCAGCAGTAATTCTTTCTCTGCTGGAAGGAATGGTTATTATAGTTCAGTGTCTAATTACATGGCAGAATGTTAGAGGCTGTTTGCTCTTTCTCATTCATATCCAGTATTCCAGTTCTTTTCTGATTACTAGCTATAGAGGATGACATAAACATTGCTTTTTAATATATAAAAGTACATCTCAAATTTCCAGAAAAATGACGGATAACTGCAGAGCTAAAAAAAGAGAACAGCATCTTTGGTTCCCAAATAAATTTGAACAGAGACTTGATTTTGCCCATGAAGGTGTCAGGAATTTTCTTGGGATTTGGTGGTTTCTACATAATACATAAATAGAAATGTTTTTATTTATTACTTGTTTTTTAACCTGGTGCAAGAAAAATAATTGATGGGTCTTTTGATTTACTTTAAATGTGTAACTTAAACATCTGCAGTGGTTTTGGACCTGAAGTATTTTCATAGACACTTGAATTATAAAATCTAATGTATTTCTACACCTTTTAATTTCTTGTTTGAACAGGGAGAAATTTTTTTCCACTTAACTTAGGTGTTTAACTTTTAGTGCATTAGCAAGCCTCAAGCACATAACATCATGGAGAATACTATATTGTTTTCCTCCTGTCAGCACCACTTTGTACCAGTGAAGCAGCATTTCTACTCAGCTGCAAGTTTCTTGAAAGCAAAGGTTATCTGCAAACACTGGAGTGTTCACAAAATGCTCAGTGCAATTCAAGACAGGAAAGTCAGAGTCAAATGTCAAGAGATTTACTCTCCAGAAAGATTAATAATTTGTTACATAAACACAGCATGTTTTCTTACTGTTTTTCACTTCATGCATAGTAGAAGATGCAGGGATTCGGACTGTGATGGGATATTTTTTAATCTGTATAACAAGTTGACATTTCTAATTGTTTACAGTAGGCACTGTACATGTCTCCAGCTTGAATTGTCACAGGTGAAGGTATTAATGTAATTAGGTACATGAAGTGAAAATTCAGTTGACAGGAGGGAGGGGCACCCTTCCCATCTGTGTGTGGTTGGGTGTGATGTCAGCCAGGTGATGGTTTGTTCTGTGTGGCTGAGAGCTACTCAGCACCAGGCTTTGTGTCAGTTCTTACAAAGTCCTTCCTTAAGCCTCCCCCTTAGCTTCACTGAATGGAATCTCTTCAAATAACAAATTTGTACCATGGTTGGTTTTGTTGTTGCTGAGACTCACCTGTGACCTCTTTGGGGACAGGTTGATCTGAGAAAAAATGCAGTGTGCTGTTTGTGGTGCTTCTGGTCTGAAGTTTAACTGTGAGTTCCCATCAGTAAAGGCATTTTTTGAGCCGGTCTCACTAATCTACAGGAAACATAATTCAAGGAAGTGAAGTAAGGACCCATGAAGCTCTCAAAGGGAGAAGTGCAGCTCATCTAACCCACCCCATCTCCATCAACTGGCTAGATACAGGGAAGGAACAAAAAAGCCACATGTTGCTCCATGCTTGGGTTCTTCTACTTCAGTGTTTTGCTCTTGGATTAGATGCTGATATTCCAGGAAATTCCAGAATGTCTTTATCATGAGGACCACTGCACCATCCATGTATTTCATATTACTGGTAGAGAGACCTTAACAGTAAAGAAATCCTGTGTGCCAGTCTTAAAGCAGCATCTCCTGTCCATCTTAGGCAGAAGTCTCAGGATGGGACAGGAAGCAAGCCAAATAACCAGTCTGATTAGTCTGATGAATTCCCTCTCTGCCTAAGCCTCTGCCTTCAGGGAGCCCATCCCATGGTGCTGAGAAAGCAATAGGATGGGCTGAGGGCTCGTGGTGGTTTCAGGCTTCCTCTGCTCCTCAGTGTGTGCCAGCTGCTGCAGCTGCACCTCTTCAGAGCAGCTGGATCTTCACCCCCACTCAAAGCTGAGGGGTGGACTTGGAGGATGATGGGGGCTTGGGGGAGAAGCATGAGAACTGCTGCTCCCATTATGCACTAGGTTTTCATGCACATAAATGTCTTATTTTTTCCCTTGACTACTGTAGCAAATGCTCTAGTTTTGTTAGTAAAACAAAAACAACCTTTTTATTGCTTCTTATATTTGGAAAGTGATGTATTAGGAGTTTCTGAAGTGAAGGTTTAATAAAGAGTAGAGACATTAGCTTCCTTTCAAGCTGCTCTGGGCCTTTCTTGTTTGCTTTGTATGGCAAGGGTCTAGAGAGATTTCTTTTATTTCCTTCTCCACCATTGTTTTTGGTACAAAGTTGGGTTTTTTCCTTAATATTCAGACATTTTATCGCCTCACTTCTTTTAAAACTCTGAGGGTTTTTTTTTTTTCCTTTTTTTCCATCACACAAAAGAATACTTCTAGCTGATTGAGTTCTATCCATTGCCAACTGTGGACTCTTTTGTCTTGCTAGTCCAGCATCCTTTATAAAATGAGGACCATTGAGCAAGTACTCGCAGGCTCCCCACTGAGCACAATTGTTCTTGAAAGGTGTGGTACAGTACCAGTGTAACATGGAAAGCTGCAGTTCAGAGGCCTGAATGCATTGCAATTTCTACCTTTTGCTTTGTGAAAGGAGCTGGATTGTGCTGCGAGATAATAAATCCACCTATTTTTAGTTTGGTGAGGTTGTGACAAGTGGGTGAACAAAGAACCAGTTGAATGCACTTGCTGTTGTGTTGAAACCAGCTAAAAGTTCCCATTCAAGTGGGTTCAGCACAGTACAGCTAACAGGCAATTTTCCATTTATGTACACAAACCTTCTAGAAAGACAGCTGTGTGGTTGGATTAATTTCTAGCAGTAAATTGAATAAAAGATATTTTGAAGGGGGACTCAGGAATTCCTTTCTAAGACACTGAAAGCAGAACTTTCAAAGCTTCTCTTTATTTGGCTCCCTTCCTTCCCAGTTCCTACTATAACTTTAAAGAACTGAAAATATTGTCCCCTATATGGAGATAGAACACATCTTGTGTTTTTCAAAGCAGTGAGATAGACTTAGGATTAAAATATACTTTTAACTTTTTTTACTTTAAAAATATACTGGTTTGCTTTTAAGTAAATATGAGAGAAATTTGTACCTGTTAGTCATAGAAAGAAACTCAGATGTTCTCAAGTGTTTCTACTTGAATAAAATGTAAGTGAGCTGTATGGAAGCATTTTGAAAGCAGGAATGTATATTATACCAAAGCTGTTTTCACAGGGGAGTAAAATTGGAAAATAGAAATCTTTTTGATCATGCAAGGTTATTTATCTTGTTGGTGTTAGTCACATGCAAAACTGGACATGGGCTTTAACCACGGCTAACAAAGACTTTGAGTTCCTCCTGACAGAACTATGACTAGCAGTAATTTTTTTTCTGAGGGCTCATCTTCAGATGCAGGCCTTGGAGTTACATGAATCAGCTCCTAGATGAGGTCTTGTTTGGCTGTTCAAACAAATGAGATTATTCCTTATAGCTTTTTCTGCCCAGAAATGTATGACTTGTTAACTGATCACCTAGTGTGTGTCATGAGATATGAAAGCTGTTTGAGCAGGGGAAGAGCAAAACAAACCTCTGATCAGCAGAGAAGTGTGTTGCATTGGTGTGTTACATGTGGTGCAGGCTCAGGGAATGCTGCTGCAGTGCCTTCCCTGTGGAGGGGTACCAGTGATGGGGCCACCATCCCATGCCAGTGCTGCTGGTCACCCCCAGCCTGCCTGTGCTGTGACTGAGCTCCAAACCCTGAGTGCTCTGCTTTTTACCTTTACCTGAACTTTCCCTCCAGTGAACCTTCTGTGCAGGTTTGATGTAGGTATGTCCAAGGAACTCTGTGACCTTGCAGTATGGCAGAGGGATTGTCTGCAAGGGCTCCACTTGTAACATCAGGCTAATCCCCTCCCCCTGGTGAGCTTTCCTTGTTTAACCAGCTGTATATAGACAAGGCTCATTCAAATTTCTTCTGAATTCGTGAAGTTTTGTTTAAAAAATACCTAAAGGTACTGGTAAGCTCCTTTATGTGGGTGCTGGTGTGCATTGGTGGAGTAGGAACCATTACACTGTTGTCTGGAAGAGCATCTGGAATACAGCATACTAGGAATGTTGCAATGTTCCTATTTCAAATAAACAAATATGAAATACTTAAGAAATGACAAATTGGGGGAGGAAGCTGGAAATGGGTGTGAAAGTTGGTCCTGTTCCCTGTGGATCTCCGTGTAATACAATGAGTGCTGTCTGTGAGACTGGAGTCACTTAACCAGTGAGAGACTGAAAATGAGTGTGACATTATTCTGTCTTGCACCACCTCTCAGAGGAGCCCTGGCTGTTTCACCTTCCTCTCACTGGGTGCTTCCAT
This sequence comes from Urocynchramus pylzowi, assembly GCA_013397555.1. Lineage (NCBI taxonomy): Eukaryota > Metazoa > Chordata > Aves > Passeriformes > Fringillidae > Urocynchramus > Urocynchramus pylzowi. Next base: position 115,969 of record VZRH01004843.1, read on the forward strand.
GAGGCACAATTTGGAAGTTTCTCACTTGATAAAATTTAAGTTCTGCTCTCTGTATATTTGTTTTTTTCTTAAATGCTCTCCCTGGATTGGAGCCAAGGATCCCATACAGCTCCATGAGGAGCTTAGGCATTTTTCCTTTATCTCTGCTACAGAGGTAGCACATTTACAGAGTGTTTCTTTTCTTTTGCCATTGTACAAATAAAGAGGAGTGCCCCTCTAGTTTTAATATCCTTTGAATTTAAACAGAATTGCTCCTGAGCTCTTGTTCAGACAGTACCCAGCTGAAAGTCTAACTAAGCAAGATGCTCCCAGTAGAGGCTTGGGTTTCTTCTATTTGAGATTACCCAAATGTGCCAGTTGTCCTGGCAGTCTCACCAAGGTGACGCCTGAGGGCTCATTGTCTGCAGGGGAAATTAATTGTTGACCAGGCTGCAGCGCAGCTGTCTGACCTAAATGCTGGTGACACCAAATGCTCTGCTCTGGATTTGCCAGAAACCCAATACAGCAAACTGGGTGGGTGTCTCTCTTTCCCCATGTAGTTGACCAAGGATAGGGTTTTGACTATTTCTGCATAAAAAGGGGGACTTTTTCTCACAGATGGGAATCTAGACAAAATATCCATGCAAAGCCTGACTGTGTAGTAAGTAAATACCATTCTTCCTCTTTCTTCATGCCTCTCATTTCAAGGATTACTTTAAACACGTGGCACTCTTGAGTACATACACTCAAACCATTCAAGAATTTCAAGAATTTATTCTGTTCCTCCTGTCCAGTCATGTTTAATATAGTCATGGTTTCTCTTTTTTTTTTTTATTGCAGACTTTAAAAAATTCCAAAAGTCTTTGCTCCCTTGACTATGAAGATGATGATGATGACACACAAATGAAGACAATTGTGTCATCCCCATGTGACTCAAATGATCTTATGAACATCATCACCCCTGGCTCCAGCCCGATGAAAGAGCAGCTGGAGGAAGGGAGGCACCACGGCTCGTGCCAACGCAGCTTCAAAGCAAGGGATTATAAGAAAGCAGACGCTGTGTGTGAAAGCGACGAGGACACGAGTGATTGTGAGAGCACTGAAGAAGGAATCTTCCCTCTAGACTGTGGGGACTTGGACCTAGAGCAGATTGAAAACAACTGAGACTCCAAGTTGTGTGCTAGAATCAGAATTGTTCTAAATTAAAGTGATAGAGGATTACCTTTGCCATGCATAATCCATGTCCCTGAATCTCTGTATTGCCTATCTTTGGGCCTGTGTTAGAAGAAATGTTTCAGGTGGGGGAAAAACGTGAACCATTGTTACCTGTTTAGTCTATTGGTCAATATGTGGATGACGACAACAACAACAAAAAAAAAAAGTAGGAGGTTAAATGTTATTTTGAACATTAAGGAATAATTTTGATTAAAAATTTCCTAACAAATATTTTGCATTTTTATGGCTTTTACAGTTCTGGAGAAAAAGCATCTCTATTTTGAAACGAATTTTCAGAAGGGCATTCTATAAAACTAAATCTGTCTACAGTGATTCTGGTGCGGGTCTATGTTGCTTTTGTTAAAGAGCTTAATGTGAAAAGTGAATTGCATAATGAAATTGGTAATAAACCTTCAGATAGAACTCTTAAATATCTGGTTGACAACTGGTCCAAAATATTTAACTGCCATCTTTGACAGTGTCTGGTTAAAAAACAACTTCATAACATGTACAAATGTTCTTTTCATACATTCAGGACTTTTTTGATCAAAATATGGTAGTGACCTTAAAGGTTAACATTTTTCATTATTTTACTACTTGAATTGTTTTCTAGCCTGAAGCAATGCTAATTTAGGTGGGCAAAAACTGCAAGTAGCTGCCCACCTACTTGGTCATTATGTTTTCTGTGTTTCAAAAGAATGTACAACAAGAGCACTTGAACTTTTAGACAGGGACTTTGTAATGATCAATTCCCCAGGAGGTGATCCCTTCAGCAATACTAGAAGGAAAATAGTCCTTGAATTAAATAAAATGACATTTTGCTTTGCACTTGTGTCTGTTCGTGGATTTTACTGGTGAAAAACGTGGTAGATTCTGTAATTGGGGTACTTATGCATGGAATTTGGTGGAGGGGAAGGGCAGATTTCTGGTCATCTGAAACAAAAGTGACATCAGGTTTGTCTGGAGAGCTGCAGAATAACTCATGCTGGATCCCAAAAGTGTCTCAATGATTACGTACGCTGGAATCATCTCAAGTGTCATACTGCACTCATTGCAGACTATTGCAACACATACTTCTTTTTTTCTTTAGTTCAGCTACAATAAGGAACTTCCTTAATAAGGGGGAAATTAATCTCAAAATGGTTAAATGGGGTAAGAAGAGGAAACTCAGATAATGGCATTTGAGTCCATCATGTTAGTGTGCTTAAATGAGCCAACTCCTACTGGAACATAAAACCAGAATACAGCAACCAGTCAGCTAATGGAATATTAGCTGATTAAAATATGAAAATGATTAAAATATGAAAAAAATATATTGAGAGATGTGCCAAAGGCTGTGGCAAGGTATGATACAGGATCCAGGCATGTGGTTAGGGTCAGCCTTTCATCATAAAGGGATTGGCCCTTAATTACTGAACAAGTGCACAAAATCTAAACAAAATTTTAAAATTCAGTGAGATGCTCTAGACTTTTTTCTTTGACAGCTCCCACTGCAAGTGGCAATGGTCTGTGCTATTGATACTGGCATGTGTGTGGTGAGGTGCAAGAACACTGCAGACACTTGCCAGGTTCTTGGTGTGTTCTTGCATATTGTGTGGGAGCAGTGAAGCCTCTCTCTGTTGATGAAAATAATTCTCCTTTTTCTAGATGAGTAAATAAAGGAGTTGTTGTTGGAGCAAAGACTTGAGTGCCTTTAGAAGTTCCTGTGTGGAACATCTCACCCTACAGATGCTTGCTGTGGGGCAGCACAGAGCAGCCAGGTGCTGGCACATACAGCCAGTTGGAATAATCCTGTGTGATGGAGGATCACTGCTCCTGGTGCTTCCTCCAGAAACAGGGAGTGAGGTACAGCCAGTTCCTCTCACTGGAGATGGGGAAATGCTGCAGTGTGGTGATGGGACACTGTGGGTCATGGAACAGCCCAGCTCACTCCTGGACTGCAGTTGCTGGCTGCAGAACTGCTTTTCCTCTCTGAGTACTCTTAATTGAGCAATAGAGTAAGTAAAAGTGAATCAGCTTTAATGCAGGATTGTAGCAAAGGCCAATGGTACAACTGGGATCACTTAAAAGTTAATTTACCTATTTGAAAGCACTGGTTAAAATTGTAATGGCATGAAATGAGAAAGCTAATGTGGCAATCCATTTAGCTCTTCCTCCCCCAAGGAAGACAAGCTTCTGGAAGATGTAAAAGAAGAAAATGCCTCAGAGGACACAGATAGAAGGAGGTTAAGATGTGCACTGTCAATGAAAAAATAACAAGAGCTGAAGCTATCAATAAGATGGTGATAAAGCAAAGGCAAGGGTAGACAACCAGATAATATTTGTTCTAGCTTTGAAATACAGCCTGCCTGTGGTGTTGATGAATTGCTTTTGTAGGTGTGCTGTTTTCAGTGAACACAAAGACACATTCCTACCCCAATCCTTAGAGTAGGAAGGGGTTTCCCAAGGGAAGTTACAGATACATTTGCTCATGGAAACACAGGACTCAGTCTCCTGCTAAGCCAGCTGTTATAACTCTAAATAGCCTTTTAATGGAAGCAAACAGAAAGGATTTGGATACAGAAGAATGAATTTCATGACAGTAGGAAGTAGTAATTATCTAGTTTAGGCTTGTGTTAGTTGGTGACAGGGAAATAAGTAGTTGAACAGCTGTACAGTGACACTGGCAAATGAAGAAATCTGCTGGAAGGAATCTGTGCACTTTGTCTGCAGATTCCAGTGTAATCCCCCATGAGAACCAGCAGCAAAAGGAATTGTTGGTTGAAACTTCCTTCAGATGGGGCAGGCCTGGACTTTGCATCCACCCCATGAGACCAGAAGTCCTGCTCTAAAACAGAATCACAGATGATGAACATGGCACCTCTGCACTTGCTTATGGGATGATGTAGGGGCTGCTGGGCAAACAGAGGATGGTTTGCAAGAAGGAAAAGTGGTTCCAGAGACTGAATAGTGCTTGGAGCAGCTGAGTGGGCTGTAAGCAGCTCTGCTCTGGGAGTGGTTTCCTTCCATCTTGCACCGTGTCAGAACGGAAGGCTGTGTTGCGTGGGGCTGAGGGAGTTGCTCTAGGTCACTTATCTTTCATTTTTATTACAACCTGGATAACAAAGTAGTATGCACGTTAAATCTACAGTCAACAGGAAACTGGACAGATGTGAAAGATAAGATAGCATTAGAATTCAAAATAATCTTGTAGAAATGGTTGCAGCAGGGAGGAGATGGTGGGGAAAGACAAGATCCTTTTCAGCAAGGCACTAAATTTAGTTAGGGTAAAACAACTGCACATATTCAGAGTTGTGACAGCTTGTAAGCACTGTTTCAGATAAAGCTGGTCCTACTGGTGGTAGAAAAGCTTCAGGCTGGGGTTCACAAATGGTAGTGGATTTGGTGAGATCCAAGATAATCCTGTACTTTAGAGGTGCAACTTGAGACACTGCACATAGGGCAGGAAATGGCAGTGGAGAGTGGTGTGACTGATACCTTGAAAATGTGGGAAAAGGCACTTGTGAGGATGCAGTGGAAGGACTGAGCTTGAAATCATATGGTAGATGGGGCTTAAATTGTAGCTAGGATGAGTGGTAGTTTCTTCCAAGGCTAAATATTAAAAAAAAAAAAAAAGGGGTAGAGAGTCACTGAACAGATGTGTGGGGAGCCAGCAGTAGCTGTTCCACAAATGGAGATCTGTTAAGATCAAGCATCTGTCAGCAGCAATAGCTGTGTTACAGCTTGCTTTGGGGCAGGGGACATGGCTGGCTGACTTTCCACAGTCCTTTTCCTCTGGATCCTGTCCCATATTCCTCTGGATCTGTGCAGCATGCATCTTGATGTTTCAAGGTAAATAACTGCTGGAGGAAAAGCAGCTGAAAATAAGGTGGCAAGGAGAGCACTCTGGAGCAGAAAGGAAGGAGCTCCCATGCATGCAGCTGGGGTCTGTGGATCCTGCTCAGTGCTGACATTGTTACAATACAGGCCTCTGTGGTGTAAAGTTGGGCTAAAACATCTCTCAGAAAAATACAAATATGTATTTTTGTGTATGCAGGTCCATCCTGAGGGGTGGTGCCCAGTGAATTTACCTTTGCTTTCAAATCATGGGTGCAGTTGCTGCTTAGCTGTTGGTGTAAAGATGGCCTCTGCTGTTCCTCTGGAAACCCACAGGTTTGCTGGAAAGCCCTCAGTGGAGGTTGGCAGATGCCAGAATAATTTTTCTCAATCTGTTCACTGTGTTTATTTTGCATCGACACAATGTTTGTTTTCAAGAGTACCCGAATCTAGATCTGTGTGCTCACAATTGGGCTCTCACAGCAGGGCTCATCCTTTCACTGGGAATCATCCAGTGCTGCTCAGCAGATCACCTGGGATGTTTCCTTCACGGTGTTGTCATTGACAACAGGTGAATGTTGACCTGTTGGTCACAGGTGACACAGCTGTGCTGGTGGCATGTGTTGCACATGCTCCTCTTACCTGGACCTGGCCAGGAGCTGCAGGCTGACACTGCCACCACATCTCTGCACCTTTTCATCACCATTATAAAGGGATGAGCATCAAATAGTTGGGATCTGGGGCCCTGCTTGCTGTGGCTGCTCGTCCTTGGGCCCCTTGGTGGAGCTTGTTAGTTATTTAAAGGACACAAAATGCAGTTTCAGTGGAGCCTTGCTGCCATATGCTGAGCAGCCCAATCAGGTGTGTTTTCAAAATGAGTTTGGACATCAGTTGTTTTGGAGTTTGTGTGTAGTTGACATCATCCAACTTACTGCTCCCACCACCATCTGGTCATCACAATAGTCACTGGCATCCTGAAATGCTGGGTATTTACTAGGAGAAAATGAGGCTGCTTTCACTATCTGCAGCTTCTTGGAGCCATCAGCAGTACTGCTTTTATGGATTTTTGCTGGTGTAAAATGCCTTTGAGATCTACACTGTGAGTGCTTTGAGCCAGGGAAGTATGGCATGAATTCCATGGAAACAAGTTTAAAACTTCCTTAGAGTGGCATTTCATTTCTTAAACTCTTTAAAACCCAAACCATAAGTTTAAATGTTTCATGATGCCTCAGTTTGGATGAAGAGCTGTGGTCTTGTCATTCAGGTAAGCTTGTGTGATGTGAGCAGTGATGTGAATTGGAAGCGAGGGCTATTCTGTAGAATACTCAAAACTTGTGTCCCACTTTCCCAAACAGACTTGGCTGAACTCCTCCCTGCAGCAGTGTGGAGTGAGGATGTACTCCCAGAGCACTCAGGTATGGCCTGGGATGATGCTGCCCCAGCTCACTGCAGTGAGCTGCCCCAGCTCCNGCACTCAGTTATGGCCTGGGATGATGTTCAGCTGCCCCAGCTCCACATTTTTTTTTTTTTTTTCACTCTTCCTTGCTTCATCTCACAGCTACTCTGCATCAGGTGAAGGCTTGGGACACTGTCTGAACAGGTTTCTGGAAGTGTCAGAGCTCATGATGAGGTGGTACAGCAAGGGAAAGGTCACTGCTGTAGCCCTTGCTTGTGATTTTGCTGCATGACTCTGCTTCGTTCTCCCAAAGCTCTTTCCATGCACTGAGATGTGTTCCCATGGAAAATGGAGCATGTTATTACATGAATGGACAATCTTGCATAATGCAGAAAGGTGTACAAGAGGAAACTGTGATTCTGTAGGCAGCCTTGACTCTACTGTTTGCTAATTCTGAGGGACTTTTCAATGTTCATCTAACTCTAGCACAGTTTTGAAAACATTGTGTGATATAAATCCTCCACTGAAACAAGACAGGAAAATATGCTAATTGTGCATATTTGATCATCAGCATTGTCATGATCTTTGTAAGTCCTGTGAGGAGCAGCTGAGGGAGCTGGAGAGAAAAAGCCTGGAGAAAAAGAGGCTGAAAAAAGAGACCTTGTCACTCCACAAGTCCCTGTAAGGAGGTTGGAGCCAGGTGGGGACCACCCTCTTCTCCCAGACAACCAGTGACAGGATGAGAGGACAGAGCCTCAAGCTGCTCCAGGGGAGGTTCAGTTTAGACATCAGGAAAAATTTCTTCATAAAAAGAGTTGTTAAGCCTTGGAACAGACTGCCCAGGGAGGTGGTGGAGTCACTGTCCCTGGAGGTGTCCAAGAAATGACTGACCATGGCAGTCAGTGCTCTGGTCCAGTTGACAAGGGGGAGGTTGGTCAGAAGGTTGGACTTAATGACCTTGGAGGTTATTTCCAACCAAATGACTCTGTGTCATTCTGTGTGGCCCCATCAGAGTCAGTCTCTATGCAAGCATACAGCCTAAGATTACTGCATTTATTGTCTGATAGACTGGATCCACCAGAGAGGAAGTAAGATACATGTTTTGCAGATGTCTTCACAGCTTTTTACTTGCCAAGAAAGCAATGTCCATGCCTGGGGAGCATAGGATTTACTCTGGAATTTAGTTTGGCTATTACAAGATGATCTAGTTCTGGTTTTCCCCTCTGACTCATAAGCATCCCTAGTGTCTCCCCATCCCCATCATTCTGTTCTGTCCCCTGTACTGCTCAGTTGCATCCGTTATCCTCTCTCAGCTTGGAAAATTATGTCCAGAGCTGGTTTGTTGGCTGGATTTGGGTGGTGTGTGGGCTACCTGGGCCGTGAGAGAGAGCTGGGACAGCAGGTGTGTGCCCATCCCATGAGAAATATTTAGAGAACTTAGATGCTGAAATTTCCAATCTCAAATAAGAGTTTACAAACTGCTGTGTTTCTACACATTAACAAAAAGATTAAAAATGAAAATTTATAGGATGAAAATTTATAGGAATCCCAAATGCTGATTTGTGACATGAGTGTTGTGATGATCACAGGAACATGAGTCCCTATAGATTCTAAAGCTTCTTACCTAGATGGCTGGTGGCTTGTTTTGGTTTTGGTGTTGAACCAGTTTAGCTTTTTTTCAACAAATGGAAGAAATTAATCCAAAGTAAATACCTGTCATGGAAAAACTCCAGCCTGAACACCTTTAAGTCATTGGAAACAACTCTAAAATCAGGATCTTGTAATAAAAATGTTGTTGGTCTGGGAGTTCCTCTCCATCATGTAGGGCAGGGTGAGTGTGTCTGACCTGCCTGTCTGATGTGGATGTTCTGCTTTCAAATGTCATTACATTGGAATCTGTCTAGGCAGATGAAAAATGAAAAAATGGTGACAGAAACAAAGAGGGAAAACACAAAAGATTCAACAGAAGTAGCAAAATTTGAATAGGAAAAAAAGTCCAGTATAGGTAATCATAATTTAAACCAAAAGGGTTGTGGCACAATGTTTGAACTGCAGCAAATGCAAGTTGTTCTACCCAGCATATTTTTGGTCTGAAACACACATTCATTCTAAAGGAAGGAATTTCTTTAAGTCAGCCTTACTCAGGGCTAGTGGGAATGGCTGGGACAGTCCTTAGGCACCAATCTCTTTGAGTTCTTGCCAAGAGAAGTTTCCTAAAACTATTGCCCTTGAGAAAAAGAATGTGAATTTAGCCCATAGGCAGGAAAGCACTGGGACTGCTCATTTTATTTGTGCATACACAAAGCTGTTGAGACCTTGAACTCCTGAAGACACCTGTATCTTGCACAGCAAGAGCTGCTCAGAATGGTAGCAGTGACTCTCAGACAGCAAAAGAGCAACTTCAAAATGTACCTTTTCCCCCTAATTTGTGTAGTGCTGCGTTTTCACAGATTCCAGTATTCAGAGTTACACCTGTTCCTAAATCCACATGCACAGGGTGACATCCAACCTCATTTCCACGCTCCCAGCTTCCCTCCCAGCGAGGGCTCTGCCCCAGGGGATCTGTTTCCATTCTCCTCCCCGGGATATTTGTATACCCGAGCAAACTGAATTGCTGGAGAGGGGCTGGGCCGGGAGCACTTGGAGTTCCCGGCACAGGAGATGCCCGGGTGGGGGAAAAAGCTTGAATATGCAAACGGAGTGAGCCAGACATGGGGACAAAAGGGTGATCGAATCCATTTCGGCAATGGCCAGCTGTTGGGCTGCGGGGCTGCCCCGCTCCTCCCGCCGATAGTCATGCAAATTGAGGGGGCGCAGGAAGGCAGCTGGACCACGGCTGAGGCTGGAAGCTGCGCTTTGTACCAAGAGCCTGCCCCTTAGCCAGGCCATTCTGTGTGCCCGCAGTGCTCTGGGATGAGCTTTGCCACTTGCCTGCTGAGAGTTTGCCTTCAGCATGCCCCAAAACTCCAGTTTTTAGGGGAGGAATGCTGGATTCCCAAGGCTGGATTCCCAAGGCTGGATTCCCTGCTTTCGTAAAGCAGGCTGGGTGACTGCCCTGCCTGTGGGCCTGCTCCTCTCTCCCACCCTCATCTCTTCCATGCAAAAGGTTTTTTCTTTCATGAGAAAAGTTTTGTTTGAAACTAAGCCACAGCAGTGTGAAAAATTGTGATTTTTCAGCAAACATCCAGGCTCTGCCACAGCGAGTTGGCTTGTCCCGTGTTGCCCTGTTTTAATCCCTCTGTCCATGTGCTGAGGTTCCTGGGGTGGTGCTCCCACCTCTCCTCATTGCCCTGGTGTCAGATTTGCTCTGCTGTGAGGTGGGAAGCTCTGGGTTTGGGAGACAGCTGGGAGGGTTGTGCCATATGAGCTCAGCTCCCATGGGGTGTGTGGGGTTCCAGCCCGTGGGCAGCTGCATCCCCTGCCAGGCTGTGAAATGGGGTCTCAGGCTTGGACATCAATGCTGGGGAGCAAGGGCTGGGTGACCCCAGCCAGGGAGGGCAGGATGGTTGCAGGATGGGCAGGTCAGTGTGTGAGTGTCCTGGGGCAGCCCAGGCACAGGGCTGGATGGGACAGGACATCAGCCTGCATGACTGTCCTGGCTCCCTGGTGAGGAGCTGTGGTCTGGCACCCTACAGCATCATTGGGACAGGCACTGGTGGCCTTGTGCTGGGCTGAAGCAGGGTCAGGATGCCCCACAGACCTTTTACAAAGGGCTGGGCCCCTTCCCTCCTCCCTACCTTGTGGATCCTTGTCAGACATTGTGTTTCTCATCCCTTGGCAAACACACATCAGTGCCTGGGATCTCTCCCAACAGAAGCCATAAAACAAAATCTCCCCAGAGCTGCCCACTGGCAGTGTATGAGCTGCACCAGCACCTCTCCCTTTGTCATTGCAGGTGAGAGGTTGCACAACACACACTCCTGTAGAAGTGTTCCTGGAAAGCCCTCCATGTGTCCAACACTGACAGCAAAACCCCCATCACGGTTCAATGGATGGCAAGGGCAGGGATGCTCTGCTCTCAGAGCAGCCAGGGCACCAGGCACATGGATGCAGGGAATTCAGCACCCTCCTTTTGGGCAGAGGTGGGAGAAAGGCTGGGAAAATGGGATCAGCAATTCATCTGGCTGAAGGCCAAGCACCGTTTCAGGTGTTGAAATCCACTCCTGCAAACTTTGAACTGCAATTTGGCATGTAAAATGCTGGGCTCTTGAATGAGAAATTGCATTGCTTGGAGAGGGGGAATCAGGAGGGACAGACAGCCAGTGGGGGCTCATGGGGGGCTGGGGCAAAGCTGCTCATCATGGTGAGGTGTCTGTGGGGAAAGAAGGTTGTCTTGGATGGGCAGGTCAGTGTATGGGTTCCAAAGCCAAAGGAAAAGACTGAATCATAAACGGAAAGAATGGAAGAGTTCCACCTCTAAAGACATTGAGCCAGGTTTGACCAGTGCAAGCCACAAAGAAATTTACTGGAATTTACTGAAATTTACTGGCAGTGATATCAACTGCTTGTATCAACACTTTAAGATGTGTAGTAATTCTTGTTCTCCCACAGTCTTCCTATCCTAAATATTACCTGGATGCATCTTTCAGATCCTCGCTATGCCATGCTAGGGAGAAATCCAATGAGTGGTGGCAAAGAATGAAGAAAAATCTCATCATCATCTGTAAAGAGTAGGTGCTTTCGCCAGAAACACCCTTTTTGACTTGTCAAAACCTTGTTTGAAGCCTGACTCATTCTCCATGTCTCACTTTCTCACCAGAAAGTTGGTGCTTCTACCAATGATAGTCCTTGCAAATAGCTTTTACAGTCCAATTTTAATGCATTTTGTGAGTAGTCCATCTGAAAACACAACAGATTACTATGGAGATAGTCCAGACTACTGGGAAAATAATGTGTCTTTACTGCCTGGTAGATGGTTGAAAGTTTTTAGTAAAAGGTCTTTCAGAATCACAATTAGTTCCCTTTTTTAGCCTTTCCTTTGTAAGTGAAATGGAAGGTCTGATTAGTGGAGAAATCTGTCATTTCCCTAATGAGGTTAAGTGATTAGATGAAGGAAATTCATGGCCACAGTATGTCCTGGCCTACAAGCTCCATGCAGCAGTCTGTGCTTTCCAGACTGGGAGCAATTCAGCCTCCCGGCCATCTTTTTTTTTTTTTTTTTGCAGCAGGGATAGAAATATGCTTTTTTTACTGACCATAGGATTGTCAGGATGATTCTTGGCTATGGACACCAAGAGAAGATCTCCTCCAAGAGGCTGTGCTTTCCTGCTTGAGCCTGCTTAGACACTGCAATGCCAATGCACACAATTTTCAATATTTCCTCGTACACTCTGGGGACTGTACACTGCTGACAGAGCCTGCAGCAGAGCTGGGGGCAGACTCAAGGGTGCTTTGGTCTCTCCTGTGCTGCTGAGAGGTGCTGGAGAGCTGGTCCTCATGACTTTTAACATCTGACATTTTCTCTCCCCTGGCTCTCCCAGCAGGACCCATGTGCCACAGCACCCTCGGCATCCTGGTGGCAGCTACTTTCTCTAACTGTAACACAAGGCTTCCCTAATGGATTTTCTGCACTGTTTTGTAGCCTGACTGTTTTATTTTTTGATTTTCCCGCTCTGACTGGAGGCTGACAAGGTCTGTCTCCTTTCTGCCCGCTCAGCCCCAGCGGATTTCAGTTGGAGCAGTTTAACGAACGTCAGCCGTGGCCTCATTGTGCTGCTTTGTTTTTGTGGGTGTCTGCACCTTTCAAACCAGCCCCAATTAGAAGAGCGGGGGAGAGAAGAGGGGGGAAAAGAAAGGAAGTAAATAGAGGCAAAATGATTCAGTTTTCAGCAAATGTGCAGCCTGTTTGTCAGACAGATGGAGCCTCGTAGTGGATGGCTTTGCTGCAGCCTGGCCCCCGAGCAGGTGGGTATTTTGGAAACGAGGAGCGGCTTGTCCCGCTTGTTGGTGGCCACGCAGCTCACACAGGACATATGTTGATTACAACTTGCCTCAGCTCCTGCTGTTGCAGGCATCAGAACGTGCCCACCCCTCCCCACCGGGCTTTAAAGAGAAATTGCTAGAATAAAAACAAAGAGAAAAAGTTACAGACACTTGTTGCATTGGAGTGGGAAGGACAAATGCGGGTTCAGAGCCACCCAGGCACGATTTCACTGAAGTACTAATTGCCAAGTGCCTTTCATTAAGAGGCCATCGTGGTTGTCCCAGCAGCATTTTGAACATATATGCAGATGGGCAGATGGCCCTTTGCTGTAGTGGAGGCAGACACATCTAGTGTTACAGATGGATTATTATGTTGATTCATCACGAGAAAGAAAAACTTATCTCACAACAGGGCACTCATTGGAGCACAGTTCCTTCTTGAGCTTATGTTTCTTCTCAGTATTGCCAGCTTTTACTACTTGAAACACAGTTTTCAATCAGCAAGGCTAGTGTTATTTTCCCTTCTGTGCAGCATAAAAGAAAAAGAAAAAAGCTCAAGGGCCTGTCTAAGAGTAAAAGGGTCCTTTGGGAAACCTAGAAGTGTTGAATAACTTTAACTGCTGCTGGGCAGGGAGGGCACCTTTCCTAAGTGGTACCAACTCTTCATCTTTCTAACTTGTGCTGAGCTGTGGTCATTTCTAGGTCATTGTAAATAGGAACAGAAACATTGTGTTGCCCTTATGGGAGAGGAATCAGTTTAAAGCTGAAGTTAACTTGCCCAGAAGATGATGGTTTAGCCTCAAGCACCATCTATTGGGTTGGTAGATATGGTAGATATGAGTCAAGCTGTTGGGTTGGTAGATATGGGTCCAAATGTGTGATCCACCACCGTGGTGGGACGAAAATGGAACTTCCACAATGAATGCTGAGAAGATGCAAAGGCTGCTTGGTGTCTTGCCTGGCTATTTTGAAGGATAACACTTTGTGCAGTGTGAGGGCAGAGGAAATGTGAGGCCTGCTTGCCCCAGGCCCAAGGGGAACAAGACAATGAAAGAAGTAGATGGGTGAGTTATGTCAGACCATGGCTTTCCTTGGGAAATCAGTCTTCTTGCTGCTCTCATGGTGATCATCCTGGGCTGCATATTTTGTCACAATCTTCTCTAAGGTAGTTCTTTTCCTGTGGACATCCTCCATGGGACACTGGAGAGTCAAGTACAGCCTCTCATGTCTCTTGTCACCAGCTGCATTGCAGTTGTGACAAGAATATCACTCTTGTTTCACCCTGCTTAAAAAAAAAAGAAAATGGAGGGGGAAAAAAAATCTCATTTGCTGCTTGACCTTGATATCTGGATGCTGAATTTTGTATCCATTAGAGAAACTCATTTCCTGCTCCTTATCTGTTAGCTTTTGTAACTTGGTGCTGTCAGCCTGAGCAGAGCTCTACCAGAAGTTTGGCCAAAAAGAGAAAAGCAAACAAAAGATGAACTTGGAGATATGAAATCTGGAGCTGCACCTGTTGCAAACAAGGTTATTCTGAAGCTGGCTGTCATTGCACACTTCAATTATGAAGCAGCAGCAGAAGGCCCCACTAATACAAGCAGAAATTGCCCCTCAACTGAGGCATGCATCCCTATGGTTGTGTCACTCTGCAGTAGCTGTCTGTCCTGAGATCACAACTTTTCCCTTTATGAGGTGTGGTTTAACACACCCACCACCCTAGGCAGGTCTGGGGCGTTGAAAGTCCTCTGATCACACTGGCATTTCTCCAAATAGAGGGGGAATTTGTGCGCCAAACCCTGAAAATTAGCCTCCAGAGACAGCTTAAATTTGCCAGTTGTGACTTGGGCAGATGTGGCTCCCACCCAGGCTGGATGCAGGATTTCAGATTTCCAGATGTGTCTAGACAGTCATTAGATATATGAGTGTCTGGTTCACAGCTGCCTCAATGATATCTGTCCAGGTTTGGGTCCAAACAGTCCCCCTGGGTACCTGCACACAGGGCTTGGGGCTGCTCTGTGGGGCTGGGAGCTGCTGGGGACTCCAACATGTGATGAAAGCCTGCAGATAAGGGATATCTTCAATAAATAAGCAGGACACCTACCTGTGGTTGCAGAACAGACCATCATGGAAGGCACCAGAATTTAGGATAGACACACATGTAAAATACCTGGAAAAAGTGGTTATATAACACGAAGAAATATTGCACAATGCAGGGAAAGGGATATAGTCCTTAAAACAGAAAATGACCTTTTGGTTTTAGTTTCTGAATGACATCAGCTGAGATTATGCAACGGTCAACCTGTCTGTAAAACAGGGCACTGATATTTACCTGCATCCCCACCACACGAGTCGACAATTAATGTTTGCAAGGCAGTTGGAGGACTTTGGATGAGTGACTCTGCAGTACAAAGACAGGCTTTAGAGCCCCTGAGCAGCAGCAGCCAGTGCCTTCACGTGTCTGTGCACAACCACACGTGCCCACCAACAGCTTTCCCAAAGGAACCTTGTGGTTTCAAACGGGCACGAGACACAGTCCACTGTTAATTAGTTAAGCTCACCCTACAATGCCTTGTGCCTGGAGACTCTGTGGCCACCCTACAGATGTGTTTGCCATATTCAAAGAGGGAAATTATTTTTGTACTGGGCATACAAATCCAGGCTAGACACCTGCTGTGGGTCTTCCTGGCCTTGGTTTCATCCTATCAGAGCATGAAAATATATCTGCTTAAATGTGTCACCTGTACCTAACAACATTAACTTCAGAGGTCCCTACCCCCTACAGCTGTCTGATGCTGCCAGTGTGACATTATTTCCCAAGCTCCATGGGAGGCAGACAAGTGAAGTGACTGTCAGCACAGGAAGCTGTTTAGGGCAAGGTTTGGTAGAAGGTCTTTGCCTTCAGCACCTCCCGCTCTCCCTTTTATGACCTGATTTTTCAAAGAGTCTCTTGGATCTAGGGAAAAATCCAGGCTGTTTATTTGCCATGCCTACCTGGGATTTGAAATACACTTTAAAAATCTGGCCCAAATATTTCTTCTATAACTAAAAAGAGGAAAAATTGTATTTCTTAGAGTTATAATTGTCAAGGAAATGCTGGTGTCTTTGTTATTTGAGGCAGAGCCCTTGAGACTTCTCACGTCTATATTTTGCTGAGAGGCACTATCCTCCCATATGGCTCAGGAAACAAGGCAGTCAAAGCAAAGACTGAGGGAATTGTAGGATAGCAGTGATAACATCTTCTGTGGAGTTTATAGTGACCTCATTGCTTTGCACTGTGATTTGGTTGGCTGTTTTGAAAAAGATAGACTGAATAAACCAGGAGGAAACAAGCAGCCCATCAGTTTGAGGAAAAAGACAAGAAAACAAACTCTTGCTAGGAGCTTGTTCCTGTAGAAAGGAGAACACCTAGCTGTCTGCAAAGGATGGGCTTGAGCTGGCAACAAGCTTTGAAGGTGGAAGACAGCATGAGTGTTGGGGTTCTGCTGCCTTTGAAGCCATCTTTGTGCCAGAGAGAACTGAAGCTTCTCCGCAAAAGAAAAAAAAAAAATAAATTGCAGGCTGGTGTTTCACAGAGAGAGCTGATAAGAGCAAGTGGTTTGCAGCTAAACCAGGAGATAAACAGGTGTCTTAAAATGCCTTCTATGTATCCAGGCCAGGATGAGAAAAGGGGAGCTCTTTTTTCTGCTGACTGTAAAATCAGGAAGCAACATCTGCAAAGTAGAAGTTATGTTAATGTTTGGTAGGGTCCCATCCACTCTGGCTGAGGTCCCTTTTTTTTTTCCTAGGTGATTCACATCATCCACAGCCTCCATCCTCCTCTCCTGCTTGCAGAATTCCAGTTTGCAAGCTGTCAGCCCCAGTGCATAAAGGAAGACGCTGGCTCAGTCTGTTAAGATCATGCCGAACATTTCTAGTATAGAATGAAAAAGTAAAGGTGAAATGTGCAGCCCAGGGCTCCCAGTTCTTTCTTGTGTGCTCCTGGGAATGGAATTTTTGTCCATTAGACTTGAGCTGCTCTAAAAAGCACAGAACAAAAGCTGATCTTAAAAGTGATCCGCAAAGGAATAAATGGCAGGCTCACTCTTTGTTATTCATGTATGGTGCTCAAAGAGCACTTGAAATGGTTGGGATTTTCTGCTGAACATTTTCTTTTTTTAAATTCTGCTTGGGTTTTGTGGGGTTTGGGTATTTGTTTTAGCAGTGGTTCAAGTATATGTCCCTCCTGAAAAACATTATGGCTGGCTGGGAAACCCGTACATTAATAACATGAGGGGACACATGAGAGTGAAATGGGCAGAAATGGGAAAAGCTGGGTGGTTGGAGGGGTGATACTCTTCAAGAGGCAGCCTGGCTTTTGTCTCTTACTTAATTTTGTTCCTGCCTGCCCTGTGCTCTGTGCCACACGATTTACTCACTGAATCATGCTCAGCAGCTGTATTCACAAGCTGGCATAAATTTATTTTCATCTGCTGGCCAATTACACCAACTGCCTCAACTGTTGTTTATTTTCTTCTGTTGCATCCTCTTGAGTTACTGTTAACAGTGTCCCTTTTGAGTAGAGATGGGCTTTTTGGCACAGGGGCCTGTGGGCCTGCCAAACTAATGGACCATATCTGTTATTTAACTAGTTGCAAAGGCTCCAGTTTCAGGACAGCTTGCAGTTGCTGTGGCCACCTGTAGCACATTGGCAGGGCTGGAGGCCACTGCCCATGTGGGACATATCACCCCAGCTCAAGAGCGTCCCTTGGCACTGACCTGCCCTCAGGGGGACATCTTTAGGGTTTGCCTTTTGGGGGAACAACTGCCCTTCTGTGGCTGAGTGTCACCTCCCTGGGGCTGGTGGCACGAGTTGGGCTGTGCCAGGGGAGCCTTGCTGCCCGTGAGGTCCCAGCTCACAGCTGCTCTGGAGGCTGCTCCTCTGGCCAGAGAGGGACTTGACCGTGGAGAGGCTGTGGGAGGGGAGAACCCCACAAGGCAACAGCCCCTGAATGCCCAGGACTGGGGAAGAGGTTCAATTAAAGGAGGAATTAGTCAGCCTGAAAAGCTGATCAGGGTAAGGACATCTTTCATGCAGTGCAGCTGTAACTCTCTCCCATTTTGAGAGGCATCTCTGTGTACCAGCAAGGATGAGCTCCTACCTTTGCAGGATGCCTTGGGCACAAAGCACTTGCACCCTGCAGGGTCTCCTCTGATTATTTCTCTTATCTTTGTAGGATCTGAACTTGTGCTCCTAAGCTAGGCCTCACAACCACATTTGGCTTTTTCAAGGGAAAAGTGGCTCTTGCGTTTGCAAACTGAGGTTTGGCTCCTATTTAAAAAAAAAAAAACCAACATCTTAAACCAGAGCCCTACAAGCATTACTGCAGGAACAAGGGCTCTGCAAGTGCTGCAGCAAATGCTACCTCCTTGCCAATGCAATCTGGACAGGGCAATGTCTTTCCATAACTGTTTGGCCACATGCCTGAGGTTTGTAGGCTAAAAGCGTTCACAGATGAGCATGACAAGCAAACTCAGCAGCCTCGAGGGGTGAGATCTCCATTCTCTTTGAGTCACTTTCATGAGAAACCCTGTGTGATCCCATGGCAGAAGGGCCTCATTTCTAGATATGCTGTTGGCTCCTTAACAGCCATGACTCTGCCAGACACAGGAGCTGCCTGCATCCTTTTAAGAGCCACAGTTTCAGTGGGTGTTTGCCTTTGCTTGGAGGCCTGTGGCAAAAAGCTGTGCTCTGAAAGCATCCTCTGGGGTGTTTGGCTTTCTGTCCCCCAGAGAGAGGCAGGACACTCCAGCAAAGTCGGGCCTCATGCTGCCAAGTTTGGAGTAATTTTCTTCTCCCAAGTGCTCGAGGCCCTCTGGAGCAGAGGTTGCACTGGGGGCTCACCCATAGCCCTCAGAAAACTTTCCAATAAACAGGAAAGACCCGCAGGGAGGCCGACAAGATGGAAATCAGTCCCGCTCTGACCTTTTGTTCTTCCCCTCCCTTTTTGTCTTCAAACTAACAAGGTGTCACTTGATTTGTTGCTCCAAGAGCTGCCAGATGGAAGTGGAACTCCTTCCTTCAGAGCTCGTGGTGGGGCTCAGCGAGGCCTGAGGCAAGCAGGGAGGCTTGAGGGGCTCAGCTCCCTGCATGGCTGTGGCTGGACCCCATTTCCAGCTGGGGACATGTCATCTGCCAGCCACACCCTGCCTGCAATGGCACACTTAGAAGAGGACAGACTGTCAGTACCCCCACAGCCACTGTCTGCAGTGAGGTTTTGGGCTACAAGGGTGCAGGGCATTATCTCAGCCCACTGTCACTTTTTGTTTTGTTTCCTTCTCCAATGTTGCTGATGTGCAGGGGAGGGAAGCCTTTTGTTTATGAAGTGTTCTCTCCAGCCTTTCACTGCAGTCTTCCAGAGCACCAGAAAGCAGTCAGGAAATTTTCCCCTGTGCTAATGAGGCTTGTCCTGCTCTGAGGGGACAAAGAGCCATGGCAGGAAGAAGGTGTCTCAAAGTAGATCTCTTCAAAATTGAGCAAAAAGGGCTGGTCCTCTTCTGTGTGATCTATTCCAGCCCTTCCAGATTTAACTGGCCTCTGAAAATATGAACGGATGAGAAAATTCTGTGATACAGAATTTGTCCTGGAGACTGGAGGCATGGTATAATGTTAAGGATACACAACTTGTGTGTCCTTAAGTTGTGAGCAAGAAGTGGGAGTGAGGGCTCTGCTGCATGCCTGAATTACCAGGTCTCATGTCTCTTCACCTGGCCCCTCTCTATCTCCATGACTCAGTACATGCCCTGATCCCCTGTGTCTGAGACATCTTCCAACCACCATGGGGCTTTGAGTTTTTTCCAGGTGGAAGAAGAGCTCTTTTCTCGTGCCCTAGGTAAGCTCCTGTCAGCAAGCAGTGTCACACAATGCAGCTTGCAGCAGCTGTTCTTCAGCTGACTTTCTGTAACTCTCCTCCAGCACTTGGCTCTGCACCTACACAGACTCCTGGCTCCTCTTTGTCAGCTGGAGTCCCCCTGATACTGTGAAGGGAGCTTCCTTTCAAGGCCCCTTCTTTTCCTCCTGCCTAAGACTCCAAAAGAGTGTGTGAGGGTTTGGATTCATTACACATCTGCAAGACACTTGGCTGCAGAGAGCCAAGGTTGTTATACTAGTGTGGCTCAGTGGGGGTGAGGTGGTTAATGACTAACTTGTAAAACTGCTCGCTGCATGGGTGAACCTGAGTAGGTGTTTTCAGAAACAGCTGAGCCAGTTTCCCCTGTCAGGATGGGCTTGGGTGCCAGCCAACCTTCCTGTCACACTCTCTGCTTGCAAAACTTTGTGGGGTTGAGTTTTGGTTTCTGAAACCTGCCAGGCACAACTGAAATGCAAAAGTGGCATTGCTTGGTTTTGCAGGACTCCGTAACAACATTCTGTAAGAAGTAGAAGTCAAAATACCACTGCCAAAAATACTACTGCATCCATGACTTACACATTGGTTATACTAGGAGCAGAAGCCCAAATCCATCTGGATGATGCTCATCATACCAAGAGCTCAAGGGTCTGTACAAAGTGTCTGGAAATCTGGGTTTGAGAATGGGTGGGAGCTCTAAGCCTGACCATTTTGACATCCTAGCTCTTAATAACCTACGTTGTAAAACTTCCAGTATATTTAAGCACTTTGTATGAAAATCTTTCTAGAAAGGGTTGTCCATCAGACACAGATTTGTGAAAAACACTTGGCAGTTCAGGTCTCTGCCTCTTATGGCAACATGTGGCCCAGAGATGGAGAAAGTTCTTCATGGTCCAAGTGGCAGACAGTTCTTTCACTGGAGTCATTCCTGAGAACAGTTACAGGCAAGTCAAATTTTGTGCACCAGGCCTGATTTGGCCCATGGAATATGTGTGCCCAGGCCTTGTCCTCCAGGCTGTTGAATCTGTCACAGCCCCTGACACTAATTTTTCTGAAGAGAGTAGAGATTTCTAGAGCAATTAGTTCTCTTACAAAACTGGAAATAGGAGTTTCCACCCAACAATACTATTAATAAGTAAACAGTAGTGCCCTTGAACTGGAACCCCTGCTGTTCCTGATGCCACTTGAAGACTGCCTGGTTGTTACAGTCCCATCATGGGGCCTGTGGGTGTGAAAGATGCATCTTATGTTGAGATGCATCTTTCACTCTTATCATACTTGAGCACTTGTGAGTCAGAGGTCTGTCTCTTGCTTTCTTCCCTTCTCTCACTCTCCTGTAGGCTGAAATGGGGGGTTTCTGGTGGACCTTGTCACATATGAAATTTGGCCATGCAAAATGAAATATTTAAGTGGTGTCAGGCTGCTAATTGTCCTGTCTTCTGCATAAGTTGAAGTGGCACCTGGGTGCACCTGGGTATGACTTGTGCATAGTTATGCTTTTTGCAAGGAACCTATGCCAAGGTCAGGAAAGCCAACCAACAGATGGAGCAGCCAGTTTCTGGTGTCACTGCATGTGGGGACACACCCCACCATCAGCTCTTTGCAAGCTGCAGAGTTCATGCAGTCACTTGGCACACAAAGTGTGCCACTCCAGGTCTCTGATCAGCATTTCCCTTCACAAAATTTGAGGGTGTGCAATGGACTTTTAATTTTGTTCTCTGCCCTCTTCTGATAAACCCTATCACTCTCTTTTTCTAAGCTTCTGGCCTGGAATTTTCAGACAATTATTCACAATTATGTCAGTTATTTTTCTGAGTATGGTTAGGATGATTTCTCCCACATAAATTAACCTGTGTTTATTGATACTGACTTTTAGCTGTGGCTTCATTGCCTGGCTACTCATTGTCACCTTTCCACAATAACTCACATTCAGGCTTAGATTATAAAATCTTGGATAACTTTTAATACTTGATCATTGGTCATTTCACCCTTCACTCACTCTCTTTCCAGATGACTCTGATTGCACTAATCACCTGAAATTCCAGCACAGGTTACAAGGTGTAGGGGGACTTTCCAGAAACTCTTCTCCTGTTACATATGTCAGAATGTACAAATATATGCAAAAATATGGACCCATACGTGTATGTGTGCATTTATACCATCCTCTATTCTTCTTTTAACTTCCATGTTTTTATCTGATATGAGTTTATGATAGTCCATGACAATAAATTATTTGGAGACTTTACCAATTATGTTTTTCAAAACCCAGGTGCAGTGAATCAACCCAGCTGCTCTGTCCCTCATGTTTGGCAATCCTTCCAAAATATCTGATAGAATTTTGAGGTACAACTTTGCAAAAACTATGTTTGCTTCCACTGATTGATTGATCCATTGGACAATCTGTTGACAGAATCACAGACACACTGGCTGGGAGGGACCTCTGGTGATCTCTAATCCAACCTCTATTCAAAGCAGGCCATAAGAGGTGAGGCCAGCACAGCCTTTGTGTCACCTGCTCTGGAAAACCTCCAAGGGTGGAGTTTGCACCCCATCTCCACTTAGAGTTTCCAAAGATGCCACTCTGAGCCTCCTGAGCTGCAGCTGGGAACCTCCACTGCTCCCCTTTATTACTGCCTCTTGCTCTACCCTCTACCACTGGCAACAAGAGTTTGTTTCCATGACTTATGGCTCTTCTTTCAGTAGGTTCATTTTGGGGATTCTCCATCCTTGAAGGTTCTTAAATTGGAGCAGACAGCTTTGAAGGTGACCCTATTTCAAGCAAGGGTTGGTGTAGGGGTCTCCAGAGGTGCCTTGCATCCTAAATTATTTCATGATTTTGCAATTAGGCTGAACTCTAATAGGTTCCTCCACAAGAGACATCAGTCCAAGGTGACATACTAGGAGGTGTCATCTACTAAAGCACAATTCTGGCATCCCAGGTACTGTTGGAAATTTTCCAGGCTTAAGAACCCTTGGCATGTTGGAGCAATGTGAACAAGCAGCTCGTCCGTGTGTTCTGTTAGTGTTTCTGGGACGTGCCTGTCTTGAGCAAGAGGCTGTAAATTGGTATTTTGCCACTCTCTTATCTTGGATTGTCAGTCCATTTCTGGATCTGGTACTTTTTATAATAACATGGTGTCTGGAAGACAAAGCTCATGTCAGCCCTTACCAGCAGGGCATTCTCCTGAAGATAAGAGCTGGAAAGCAGCATGTAGGAGCACAGAATCCTATCAGAGCCAGCAGCAAAACACTTAAATGCTGAAATAATTCAACATCTGCTTGGAGCAAGAACTATCCATATCAAAGACACTGATCTGTCACAGACTTTCAGGCTGGAAGGGACTGTGATGTTCTTTCAGTCTGACCTCCCCCATGGTTCAACCATACAACATCATTTTGTATCAAGCTCAGAGTTCCCAAATGAGCTTGTGTTAAAACTCTTAAAAGAAGGACTGAAGGAACCTAATTTTTTGGAGATCATGGTAAGGTTATCCTCACAGCTGGGAAAAATACTCTCTATTTTAGTGCTTTAATTGGGCTTCCACCCTCTGGGATTTGTGTTGGTGGTTTGTTTTCTTTGCTGATTTTTGTGTTGTTTGATTTTTTTCTGGATTAAGCATTCTTCTACTGCCAAAGTAAGCTTGGTTTCCAAGAAATATTTTTACCAACTTTCTTACCTTTTTAATACCCTCCATGGAACACAGAAGAACTATTTGTGGCTGGGCTGTAGACATTGCAGATAACCTTGACCTTTGCTTGTTTCTGCTAATAGTGATCCTCAGTGAAACAGAGATAATACCACTTCCCTCCCTCTCACAGGTGTTGGCTGTTCAAAAAAAGAGACCATTAACATTTCTCAAATGCTACAGTGGAAAGCCAATATTAAAGCAGTCAAAGATCAGAGGCTGGATATTGCATTCCCAAACATGGTTTAGTGCAGCAATCTTATCTACTAGAAACTAAATTCTCTGATAGCACTAGAAGATATGAGTTGTATTTTCATATATGGATATTCTTGTTCTGAATGAAAAGGCATCATCTAAAAATGGTTGTGTTCATCAATAACTGGATACACTTGAAAAAGAGAAGGTATTTTTTGAGAGCAGGGGTTAATTGTTTCACTTGTAAGGGACCTTGGGATAAGGCATTGCAGACCTTGTTAAGAGTTCTTCTCATAGGAAAAGGCTTTTAAAAATGTAAAAACAGAAGCTGGTCTATTTGAGTCAGTTCATCTGTTTACTCTAGATGGGTCTTTTACTTGTAATGGAGCCAGTCATCTCAGCTATCAGCCACACCATTTACAGTCAAAGGCTAGACCAAAATAGCTCCTCAGTCCTTCTGATTTTCTATTTTTGTCAATGATCTACTTAAATGCTGACTATATCCCACTTAGGACACTCAGATCAATCTAATTGGCTAAGCATCACTGAGCTGCACGGTGGCAAGGGCACGGATCACCTCTCTATATTTAAAATAAATGTATATGAGGTGTCCTTGTGGGGAGTGGCTGTGGGCAGGCCTGGCCCTGCAGAGCCATGGCTGGGGCCTGGGGGGGATGCTCCACCTCAGAACAGGCTGGTGTCTCCCACTCTCTTGCTCTGTGGTGCAAAGTGCTACGCAGGGATGAGTCAAGGAAGTGTCTGCTCTCCCCCTGCCACCTCCCATGCTGGAGAAACCTCGTCCTGAGAAGCCACCGGGGGGGGATTCCGCTTTCCTGGTGACAGGGAATGACTCAGTGGTGTGGGAGTGCTCTCAGCCCTGTGTCAGGGAGCAGCATCTGCTCTCAGCTCAGCTGTGGCCATTGCCTGAAGGCCTGAGGAGCTGCTCCCTGTTGTCCACCATTTTTGGTTATTCATAAGTGATGTAGGTGGCTTTATTTATCTGGTGCTCCAAACACAGTGCAGAGCTGGTATTTGGGCTTGAGCAGCAGCCCAGAAATCCATCCACATTTCCATACACAGGGACTGAAAGGCTAATGCCTTTGCCTTTCTGCTACCCTGTTGACAAGTTATCATCAACAGAGCTGTCTCCAAGTCTGTATTGCAGAAATAATTTATCCCCTGTGGCAAAACCAGATATTCAATCAGAAATATGAGCCTTCTTTCAGATTATTCCAGGGTGAAGGCTTTGGTCATGTGTCTTGTGTAGCTCCTGTAGACCATTTGTATGTTGACACAGAGTGGTTCAGCATGAACCAGCATTAATCAGTAATTATTTAGCTGATTAGTTTCAGTTAAGTAGAAATGCAGAAGAGGTTGGGTCCAGCTATCAAAGGGATTCTCTGCACACTTGCCTGTGTAGTGCCAAAGAGTCTCACTTCTGACTTTCAAAGCAGGAGGAGATTTTTTAAATCCTCCCAGAGCCCACCATTGTTGTTTATGAGACTGTGTAGACTCTAAAGGAAAGTTATGAAAAGCAAATATCCTCTTTATTTTTAAATGTAACCAGTTAAAACAGATGAGTCCTCGTGTCATCTTTGGGGAAGGGCTTGGGCCAGGTGTGTGTTTGGGAGCTGTTGGGCACATCAGGGGGGTTGTGCTCACTGGCCCTGAGTGCTCACAGCCTTGGTTTTGTTTGGAGAGCACATACAGACTGTGCAGAGTTACTTAATAAAAACCAAATCCCAGCACGACAGGACCAGACACAAGAAAGTCCTGGTAGTTTGGTCACAGGTCCCATGTAAGGTCATAACTGACTGTGGCAAAACAAACAAGTTCCTTAATGCTGTTCTGTATTACTTTAATTAATTAAACACTGAGAAACCCAACAAAACCGACCCTACCCTAGGTCTCTCCTGGGTTAGTAATTATAAAAACTGCTTTGGCAGGATCATAAGTCGCTAGGATTTTCTGTTGTCCCTTTCCTTTCCCTTCTTTTTCTTCCCTTCTTTCCTTTTCTTGTATTTTTTTTACCAGTAATAAATTATTATTTCCTTTCAGAAATTTTTTGAAGAAAAAAATAAAAGGGTCTGGCATTTTCCCACCCACCCATCTTGGATTTCATTCAAAAATGCTGTGTTCAGGACAGTATTTTGTCTTTGCCAAATGGGAAAATTTTGGATACCGTTGTGGAATATGGGTGTGTTTTGTCTCTTCCTTCTGCTGAGGACATGCCCTATGTTTTTGTTAATGGTGTTCTTCCTGTTTTGGGCTTTTCTGCTATCCTACAATATACCACACAATATATTAATTAACAGTGTTAGTTATAGGCAGTGTGTAAACAGATTTTTTTCTCAAAAGTTCTGCTTCTGATACATGACAAAAGAAATGTATTAAATGGGTAATAACCCCCAGCCCATGCAGGGGGTATTCAGTGCAAACTGAACACTTTGCAGCAGTAACTTTCCTGGTGTTCCCCTACACGTCATTCCAGTGGCATTAGTGCAGGATGGAAAAGGAATGGAAATTTCAGTTTTATTTGATTATATGATACAGGGAAAACTTGTGTGGCATCGCTGGCTTGACTTTAATAGCACGGGCTCAGCTGATGGGTTGTTTCATTGCTCTTCACTGAGCTGTCCTGCAGCTGAGGACACAGGAGGTCTGAGCAGACATTTCCTCTGTCTCTCCCAGAAAAAGGAAAAGCATTTGCCAAGGATATCTGCACTCAGACAAAAAAAAAAATTTGTGAAGTTATCCTCTCTTTGGGAACAGCTTTGGTTTAAGTTGTTTGGTTTTTATAAGCCTTACTTTTAGTGGAGAAGGTACACCATGGTTGCCCAAGGTACCTGAGAGCTGGACAACCTACAGGTCCTTAACAATTTCTGGAGACTGTGAGTGCCCCTCATCTGCAAATTTATTGCATTTTTCTGTCCTTTCCCATGCAGAGGTGGTTGGGTGCCCCTAGCACACTGCCTGCTCCAGAGGTCATGGGGTGTTCTGGAGGGATGGGTGGTCACCAGGTGAACAGGTTGAAAATAAATAAATGAGTGCCTGGGGGTAGTATCAGATTCAGGTCGCCCTGTGTGTGACAGGGAAGAGCACGGCAGGCAGAACGGACGGGAACAGATTTTGTTTAAATTTAGCTGCAGTGTTGTGGTTGGAAAAGGCTGATGAGAACTTGGCACTTAACTCCTCACCTCGTACTGCTCCCCCCAGTAGGGCTGTCAGCCTCCAAACACAGCATTGCTGGTGCAGAGCCTGGGCAAACACCCTTTAAATAACCTCTTCCCTCCTGCAGACTGTTTTGCTGAGCTGTTCTGTTTCTTAGCATCCACAACAGTGGCCAACATTTTAGCATGTGGAGGGGGAAGTCCCACACCACAAGCAGGTGGATCATGGACTGCTGTGAACCTCCCTGTCAGGCAACCACCATCTGCAATTTTGGGTATGCTCCCACGACTCCCCTCCCACCCCGTGGTCCAGGCAGGAGATACACCAGGTAAGACAGACCAGTCTCCCATCTCTTGAAGCCAACTGCACCATGAGGCCACTCTGGAATGCACAGGAGCTGATCCCAGCTTCCTGTTCTCCTTGCTCTCTCCCAGCCCTCTCCCTGCACAGGGCAGGTGGGATCTGGGCTTGCTGCTGACAGCTGTTTATCTCCTCAGCTCCACTTCTCGTGCCAAGCCCCTCTGTTTGTCTTCTGGGATATGAGGCCTCCAAGTATCCCCAGTGCAACCTTAGGTCAGGAAAAGCTGGCACAAGATTTTGGCATCTGATGACTCCAGATCCCCCATGACTATCCCCCCTGTGCAGGTCTGTGAACTTTCTTAGCTCAGAGCAAGTAAGGGGGGCCACTGGAAACTGTGCTGCCATCAGCTTCCTGTCTGCAGGGAAATGATGGGTTCCCCCAAACTGGGATTTTGCCAGAAAGTTACAGGGGAAGCATTACCTTCCCCAAAACTAGGAGAATGTCATGCTCATCTGCATCCCAGGTGGAAGGGAAGCAAGCAAAGAGAAAAACCTTATTCCCTGTCCATCTTTCCCACCCCAAAGGAAATAGTCCTCTGAGTTTTCCTATGCTGGCACATCCTAAGCACCAGTAGTGTAATTTTTTTCTAGCTACCTCCTGAGCTTCTGACTTCCCACAATGAAAATGCCAGTGCTGTCCCTGTCACCATCTGCAAACCTGCTAAACGTGGCTGTTGTCCCCACTCAAGGAATGGGGACAGGGCTATCTCTTTTGTATACTCCACAGAAAACACATCAGCTCCAGTGGAAAAGAGCAATGGATTTCACTGGAGAGGAGTGCTGCAGACTGTCGTCTTTTCCATGCTGCTATATTTGTTTTATTTTTGGTGACAGAATTAATGACCCCTCAAATGAGTATTTAAAGCTTCCTTTCTTTTTCAGTTTAGTTGGAAAAATAAAGGTCTTTTCAAGAAGTTGTGTGTTCCTGTTTTGTGAAGTAAGACTGGTTTTCATCCCTTGTCCTTCCAGGCTACATCCACCATGCCCAATGTTTGTTTTCTGCCCCAGGTATTCAACTCCAGAGTGTGTTGAGCACCTTGAAGAAAGAATCCTCACTTGTGTCTGTGCTGCTCAGCTCAGGTCAGCAGGGCTTGCCATAGAGATGGACCTTGAAATGGACCTTGGATCTGCTGCTGGTATCTTTAGACCTTCTTCCAGGAAAGGAAGGAGAATGCTTGGTCTCTCCTTTCCGTGCCAAGATGAAGTCAAAATGGTGCACTGAAAAATGAATAATTGATTCTGGTCTGAAGGTTTTGGAAGTCTAATGCTGAAAATACGAATGTTTAGGACAGTGTTTTTGTTCACACTGTAATGGCCAGGAATTGTGTCCACACTGAGGCTGCAGGACTGAATGCCAGTGAACTGTGCATTGTAGGAGCTGGGGGAGCTGGGGCTGTTACTGCACTCCCAGTTTTTAAGTCCCTTTTCCCTCTCCTCCTTCCTGCACAAGAGAGGAGCCCAGCTGCCTGCCTGGGGAGGAGACCTCTGTCAAAGCATGCTCACTGACAAATGAAAGCCCCCTGTGCTGAGATTATGAGGAGCTCTCTGGTCGTGGGAACCTTTAGACAAGGATATATGAGCCTCCCCCTCCTGCCCTGGCAGTGACCCCGGCTCCAATCCCAGTCCTGCAGCGTGACCACAACAGGAGCAGCTCGTGACTGCTCCTGGCCAGGGAGCCCAGGGCCCCAAAGGTGAAATGTGGGGACAGAGCTCTAGATGTGACCTCACCTGATGGACATAAGGTGGGAAAAGCTGCTGGAGCATCCTTGTACAGTGACCTTTGAGGAGCAACATCACAGAGAGATGCCATGGCATGGTGGAGAATGGCATTGAGAGCTGCTGGCCATCAGGAAGGAGTCTAAGGAAAGGTGAGGACCTTTCCAAAACAGAGCATGTTGCAGCTGCCTGTGGCACTGCCTTGAAAAAGTGATGGGTTATATGTGTAGGGAGAAAAAACAGTTGAAAATAATAGCATAATTGGCTGTCTGGCAGGCTCAAACTTCAGCAGAAGCTGTGATTATACTTGTCACTATCTGTTAACCTTCAAAACAGGTGTTGTGCATTTGAGGTGCCAAATCGGTGCTCAGGCTGCAATCTGTGTGTGTGACAGGAGCATGGGCTGGAGGGAGGGCTGGGGCCCTGCCAAGTGGGCACAGGGGCAGAAAGGGGATGGTCCTGGGCAGGCAGAGCATGTGACACAAATGGATTTGGCTGGCTTTGAAAGGGGAGCACATCCCAGCACTGCTGGGACCCAGCAGGATGTGTCCACAGCTGATGGCAGACATGTTTCAGTGGGGACCCCAGCAAAGGGGTTCTCTTTTGTAGGCTGATTTAGCAGCTGAAGAGTTTGGGCTAGGTTCATTAAAGTTCCCAGGTTACTGGAATTTGTAATAATCAGCCGGAGGAACCTTGACTCCTGCCATGATTTTGAATTTTTACTTGGTTTTAGGAATTAGGACTATAATGCTTTGTTGCATTCTTGGTCCAGCTCAGTGTCTTGCTTTAATATGTTTATTCTTGTAAGAGCCATAAAAACTGTCAATATTTTGTGTTTAATACTTTTTTTTAGTAAACAAATTAAAATGCGATATTTCAGCAAAACAAAAGAAAAAAGAAAAATAAGTGTTTTCTTTTTTCTTCCATGGAATATTTTCATTATAAACCTCGTTATGACAAGTGTGTTGGGGTCTTGCAAGGCTGCATTGCTAAGTAAG
This sequence comes from Urocynchramus pylzowi, assembly GCA_013397555.1. Classification (NCBI taxonomy): domain Eukaryota; kingdom Metazoa; phylum Chordata; class Aves; order Passeriformes; family Fringillidae; genus Urocynchramus; species Urocynchramus pylzowi. The sequence goes on from VZRH01004843.1 coordinate 145,307, forward strand.
TCGACTAGCATTGTAATGCTTGGCATGTGTAGAAGGTGAGTGAACAACATTATATGGGAAGATTAGGTAGGGCTCTGTAGAATACCTAAAGAGTTTGAAATACAAGACTTTGAAGAAAAATGTTGGGAATGAAGATCAGGAGATTGTAAGGTGCTAGTCACTGGCATTTGGCATGGCTTGCAAAGGAAAAAGACTGTCAGCACACTTGAAAATCTCCTCATCTTGTCTAACTTAATGTAATTAACTTTAAAATTCAAACTTAATCAGGGATGAAAATATGCTGATACCACATGTATGAGCAACATAACTTTGTGTCTGAGTTCCACCATGAGAGTCCTTTTAAAGCAATCCATGTCAGGTTATTTGAGTGCTTTTAAAATCACACCTGTATCATGCCCTTGACTCAAACAAGAACAACTCAGAAACATTCTCATGTGAATGTGTGTGGCAGTCATCAAGCAGAAATAGCTGATTGTGGACATAACAACAAGTTTACTCTAATTGTCGTTGAAATTCCAGAGCTGGTATTTTTTATTCCTGCTACTGTTTATTAAACAGATGTGGGTTTGGGTGTGAAGTCAGCAGGTGTGGAAAATCTGTTTCTACCATCAGAGCTGGTGCTGTGGGGCATTGTCTCAGTTTGGGGTCTTCTTTTATGCTGTATTTTGGAATATTGCAAATCCTAATGCGATAACCGAGTACCCATAAACAACCTCCTGGCAGCTTATCTTGATGATCAGAGATGTGGTGCAAATGTGCCTCCTTCCCTCAGGCGTTCTCATGCACCTCCCACCCTGCTCCTGAAAGTGGGGGAGTTCACACTGGAGGTTGTGATAGCTCAGCAAAACCTGAGCAGCACCTGCTGTCATTTCCAAGCTCTCTGCTGCAGGACAGGTGTGGCTGTGCTTCGTCTGTCTGAGGAGCACAGTCTTGGTACAAGAGATTTGCAGACCCTGCAAGCCTGGCTCCAATGCTGTTATTTCCCTGCTGGATGTGGAATGGCGCACACACAGTATTTGGGAGAAGGCTGTTCTTTTCCTTTATTCAAGAGAGTCAATGGGCACATCTAGAATTAAGCAGGAATGAATTCTCATAGAGAGCCAAAAACAGACTGATATCAATGCAAAGCTTTGGTTTTACTAATTCTTGAATGGTGCTTGCAAAAATCTTGGTGTAGCTGCACCTCTGAGACATCAAGATTTGAGAGGATAGAGTTTTGAAGCAGAGGAGTTTATAAAAGCTGAGGAACTATGGGGTCTTTAAAAGAGTGAGCAATGCCTTCTCTATGGCCCTAGGGAGAAATTTTATTAAAGAGAAACATAGATTGAAGTATTGCCTTGGAAAAGAGGGCTCTGTTGTCCTGATGCAAAACATTGGATCAATTTCTCTGAAAAAAATTAGATGTTAAAGGGTCTTGTGTGGAATTTAACCTGCTGATAAGAGTGAGTGCCTTCTACAGGAAAATAGCTCTCAGACTGTGTTGATTCCATTTCCACTGACCACAATGGAAATTTAGGCACTTTGCTGTGATCCCATGTCCTGATCTTGGATTTCAATCCCACCCCTCAAGTCACAGACAGCTTTAGAGCAGGTGTGATGGTTCAGAGATTGAAAGTGAGTTTGATCTCCATATGGTAAAAGGGCTGTTGGGGAACGCAGAAATCGCGGCACGAAGCCATCGGCAGCTCGAGCACAGAATTCCCTGAACTCGGTAACCTGCCATTGCACCCTCCATCTGGGACTGGGGATTATTTCAGAAAGTTCAGGACAAAAAGGGAATTTATCTCTTCACCTCTAGGAATTGATATGCCTTATTTCAGCAAAGAAATGACAGATTTAAAAGAAAGGAAAAAAGAGGAAGCATTTCAGTTATTTTTGGAGACCATGCTTCATGCCTGTTTCTGACTTACAGGGTGGAAATTAGATGGAATTGACTGTTTCTCATCCTCTTCTTTCAGAAATTCTTTGTTTCTTCATATCAGAGGTTAATCACTGAAGCCTATGTAACAATAGAAAGAAGAGTATTTTGTATCAGCTGTGGATGTCTACAGGTGTTTTGGATTGCACTGCCTTAAAGACTTAAACCATTCTTAAAATAGAATACTGACAAAAAACTATTACTTCATCACCTCAACTAAATAAAAATTTTACAGATTACAGCTGGTAGTTTTAAATTAAGAATTAGGTCAAATTGTACAAGCACTAATTAGGACCTTCTTCATCCTTCTGAGATTGATAATGAATGTTTTTCAAATAAAATAAGTCTGTATTTTGTGTCACATTTTCTAAACCCCAAATATTTCTGACTTGGTGAATATGCAGAATATTTCCCATCTTTTCTGGAGATGAGAACAAGTGAAATCAACAGGTCTTATCTGTCTCTGTCTGTGGCAGTGATTATAACAGCAGCTTTTAGAAGCTCTGTTTTCCATAAATTGCAAAATATTTAGAATATCTCCTTGAAATCTTTAGTCTTGTAAAATTTTTCTGTTATTGCAACCCTTAGTGAGTGCCAAGATGACAGATTTATACTTATTTGATCATTTCCTTCACCCTGTCCAAACATTGCAATAGTATTTGCTTTCTCTCATGTTTCTGCCACTGCTGGGCCTGAGCTACTAAAAGCAGCATCCAGAGAACCTTGCTAACCTGCACTTTTAATAGTCCTGGTGCCACGTATCTGATTGTTAAAAAGTTACTTTAGTAGTGACTGTTTTCTTTCCATTTTTAACTATGGCCTGAGTAGAAAATATTCATTCTTTTTGTATGATTTGAACATGTCCTGGTTTATTCCTGGGAAGAGAAGGAATACATTTGTTGAGCACTTCTGATTTTTTGCATTATTACTGACTATTCTGGTCCTCTTACTGTTCATGGGCTCTCAGTATTAGTAGGGTTACTCTTGGTCCCAGTGGACTCAAACATCTGTTCCTTATGGTCTTTTTTTTTTCCTTTTGTCCATATATATTTCCTTGCATCCCTTTGCTTCCTTATTAATTTTGTATAGCTCCAGGATGTATTTTTAGTGTTTACAACATCTGTCTTATAAAAATCCATCCATTATTATTGCTTATTTTGCATCCTTTTCTATTCTAGATTTTTTGAAACATGCTTGCTTCCTTACTTACAGTTTTAGTCTGATTTTGTGTTGTTATTTGGTTATTTTTACAGCTAGCTAAATAATTTTAAACGATTCATTGCATGCATCACATTTAGTCTTCAGTCCTTCCTTACAACTGGCTTGTACTTGCTTCAGCTTTGTGAACCTGGTTGTGTTGAATACCATGTGTTTTTCACTGGCTCAGACAGAGATCCAACATAATCATTTCCACCTTGGTTACTGTTAGCTTTTATTTCTTGGTTAGAAAATTGTCATCCATGATTTGTAGAAATTCCAGAGGAGTTACTACTGCCAGCAGGAGATTTTGATAGATATCATCCTGAGTCAATTTTCCCATGACAGTCCTGCACCCGTGGTAGATAAATGGCTTTGGAGCTGCCCCACCTAATTTTGAGGGTGGTTTAGTATTGAGGCAGGCAGCTATTATAACCTCATTTTGTGCTTTACCCATCTGGACGTGATCAACAAGCAGTCAAAATCATTTGCTCCTGAGCTATCACTGCTACAGAAGAAATTAATGCCAGCCTTGGTCTCCTTTGCACACCTGATGCTGTTCTGGAAGGTTACAGTCACTACCTCTAGCTCACTCAAAAAAGTAGATAATTTCCCTGGGTTTCGTTAGCAGGAATTAATAATAACAGTTTGACAAAGAATTTTGAGAAATAATTCACAAATGTTGATGAGCATTTCAAATTGTTCTTCCAAGGTTACACTTTTGCACACAAAACCTGTGTTTCCCCACCCTCTCTCTAACTTTAGTTGTAACATCTATAAAATTCTTTATCTTTTAATAAAAGTTTTGTTTGTTTGAAAAGTTGTGAATGATGGAGATATAAGTCAATTGCTTTCACAAGGCTTCTTTCTGAACTGTGCTCTTAAAACATGGTAAGGATGGAAGCAGTGATAACTTCAGAGGCTGAGTTCTAGTTGGTGTGATGATTGTGTACATCAACAAAGGCAAGGAGAAGCTCTGTAATCAGAAAAAAACTGAAGAAATTAAAGTGATCCAGAACAGGACCCTTTTGCACTCTGCTTTTGCTTATTGGTAAGCCCAGGCTCTCACCACCTCTTTGGGTTCAGCAGACCACACATGGAAGAATTCACAGCATTTAGTGTCAATTTTCAACATTTGAAACTGCTGGTCCAGAAGGGTGACACAGGAGAGGGGGGTGACATCTCTGGGAGCAGGAGCCCCATGGAGACACTGCTGTCCTCCAGGTGGTAACTTTCAAGCCCCATGCCCAGGGGCTAAATGTTACTGAAAGACAAATATTGACTTCTGACAGAGTTTGGAGAAATTCATGTGGGTATTTCCAAGAGTTTATGAATTAACCAGAAATGGAGATAAGTCCTATGCTATCTATTTCATCAGCTAAGGAACTGTTGACTGAAGCCTAGCCTGAGCCAAGTACCTACATGCACTGTGTTTCAAAGAATTAATCATATCTTCAGATGTGGAGCTTGCTAGTTAGTTTAATTACTGTCCCTTTTTTTTTTCTTTCTTTAGCTAAATGGATCCGATGACAATTCATTTTTTTTTTTAATAGATGAAAGAGAAGCAGGCTTCAAAACAGATAATGAGTTTCTTCTAACTCTTCTGGAGACTGAAGAGCCATAATTCTGATTGATCAGATATGGTCTGCTCCATAGAGGCACCAGATGTGGTCCAGATTTTAAATAGATGCTGCTACTGTCAAAATGCATTCGCTCCCTCCTGGTGTAACAAAGTGAAGTCCATCTGTCTGGAGTTGTGCACTTTTTTTAGTGGTAATAACAGTTAACATCAACAATAAGCTTTGTCTCATTAGTATCACATAATCCCTACTACCAAGTCCCCAGTTTCTGGTCTCCATATTATCTGCCATGGAAAAAATAAAGACCACAGCAGGAGCTAAGAAGGTCAGTGCATTCTCAGGGTAATCAGCTGTAGTAAATTCAATTCTGACAAGACAAGGCTTGCAAATGTCTGGGGAATTAAGGGATCATCTATAATTTCATATGTTGAGTGGGAAAGTGTCCTTCCAAACATTTATTAATTACAGATGAGGGTGTGTATGGTGATCATTCTTGGAGAAATTTCTGCTGAAGCAAAGCAAGAAAAATAGATTTAACTGTTTGCTGCTATTTCTAAAGAAAAAAATACCGATCTTCTCACTTGGCCTTGCAATGGTTTCAGTCAGTATTCTTTCTCTCACAGTGTTTATTGCTCTGTCTTAGCAACAGATGCCTGTCACCCCTTATGAAACCTTTTGCATAAAGGGTTCCCACTGCAATCAATGGAGGAACTTGCCTTGGCTTTAGTCTGGCTCAGTGCCCTCACTCCAGGGTTTGCACTGCTTAAGAAGTAACAAGTAAAGAACAACAGAATAAAGAGCTTCACATTTAGAACTGAACTTTTCACTTGAAGATCTTGGAGCACTTTGGAAAACTTAATTACTCCCCTTTGAGGTCTGTGTTGTTCTGTCTGTTTTACAGATGAGGAAATTAAAGCACAGGGAGGTCAGAAGCTAACATTTTCCAACTTGGGCAACTGAAAGTAAGTGCTTACATCCCCACCTTCCTTCCTCAAGAGGAAGTCCTCAACACTTTCACACTATTTTTGCATCTGTTTTTTGAAAGTGTGGGCTATATCTTAGCCAAGAGCTCTCTGAAAGTCACCAGAATTGCTGAAAAGGCCATTAAATTGTATTAAAAGTAAGAGATGTAAAGTGTGTAGCTCATTTCCCTTAGTGCAACCAAGACTGAGGAGGAGCAATGTAATCAAAATGCATTGGGGACTAAATATCCAGGGAAGAAAAGAACTTTTTAAGTAAAAAAATAAACTTGCCATGAGAACAGATTGATCTCAGTTAAACACAAAGCGTATGTTTAAGCATGGATTGAAAACTAGGAGATTTGTAAAAATCAGAGGAGTGAGGTCTGAGGACAATTGGGACACTTGGGGGAGAATAATGTCACTCAGGTTGAGATGAAGTTGGATCAGAATCTAAGAGAGAAGAAGGGATGCTGTACCAGCACTTCCAAGGGACTGGACCTGATGGTCCAGCATGTGCTTCCATGTTGTGCTCACAGTACTGCAAACCAGGTTCCCAACCCACACATAAACTCCAGGACAAACTGGTCTTCCTCCTCTCAGGGGCCCCTGGGTCCTTCTTCTTTAGGATTTAGGTTGTTTGGGTAGGAAAATGCTATTGGTGCCACAGGAAAAAAATGAATACCTGGTGACATCAAACGCCGCTCTCCATTCAGACCTGCAGTGCCTCGTATGCCAGATTGCAGCTATTGTATGAAGAATTTTCAGTTCCTTTTTGTGCCTGGCGGCTGACTGAAAGTTCATATTATTTATGGCAGAAAACAGCAGTGTACTTTTGAGCCTGAGGAAGCTGGGAAAGTGCAGTGGGTGTCAATCAATTAAGCTATTCAACTTATTTATGAAACAGGACAAAACAATGTCTAGGATATGAATTCCCATCTCAATGGGATCCCCCCTGATATAAAATGTCAGAGCTGAAAAAGGGTCAGCTCATGACCCTTGAATATTCTTTTAAACTATTTGCAAATCAATACCTCTTCTCTGGGTTTGTGCAGGGACCATCGTTCCCTTTTATTATAAGTCACAGGGCATAGGCTGCTTATCAGGGAGTATGGAGACAGATCACTGCACTAAAGCAGCAGCTGGCTTTGGAGACTGGGCCTGACTCTCATTTCTGGGGGGGCTCACTTCACTCTACTGTGGTAGAGCAGAAGATTTTAAAGTGAGCATAATTATGGGTTTTGCTGACTCTCAGGCTCCTTTATATCTGCTGGAAGAGCAAAGAAGTCCTGTGCCATGCATGCAGTTGGGCTTGTCTCCCTCTTTCTAGTGCCTATATCATCCAAGAACATCATCTGCCATTTTCTCTTCCAATTTTTTTTTTTTGTGTCAGGAGTCTGCTGTGTCCCTGGGTTTTGGGGCTGTAGTCCCAAATTGTCACCCTCTCTCCTAGCAATAACCTGCTGTACAGGTAGGGCTTGAATGGACAGATGGCCTGATCCTCAGCTGAGCATCTGGCCTATTAAGCTCTCTAAAAAGACATCATCTTTACAAATCCCAGTCTTAATCTCATTGCCCACTGTGTGACCCATGGGGGTTTCAGATCAGTGCCAAAGAGGGGAAGAGGAGGAGAAGGAGGGCAGCTGGAGGATCCATGGAGTCAGGGGAAGGGAGGTGCCTGCAGGGCAGGTCTCTGAGCTGAGTGCTGGGGATGTGACCATTTCTCACCATGAGGAGTTGGAGAAGGTCAACAATCCTGGCTGCCTCAGCTCTCCTGCAAGGAGGACATGCACAAAATGAATCCTTGAAATAGTGGTCCTGGCATTGGGATAGGTTTGTCTCAGGGACCTCCCATTGAATCTTCTCATGGCATCTTCTTTATCCCTGCAAAAGCATGGCATCATCCCAGTGCCCTTCAGCAGCACTTGGGCCAGCTCAAGCTGAGACAGGTGAACTGAGGATAGAACAACAGAGGGAATGCCCAGTGGCCTGCTGAGGTTTATTGATGAGAGGTTTTTCCAAAGGGAGAAGGAGAAGACAGCAATTTGCAAGGAAGGGAGTTGCTCATGCCAATGATCCCATCTCCTACCAGCATGCCATTCCTCATGGGTTATCAGTGTACTCAGCTTTTGTTTAGAAGGCCAGCAGTGTGGTATATCCTCTGAAAAAGGGGCTCTTCCTTTCACTTTGCCTGTTAAAGAACAAACCTTGAGGCAAAAATTTGATGGAGTTAATAGCATGTGTAAAAGGGAAGAATTTCCAAGTTGAACTTGCATAGTGACCTGAAAATGGTCAGCTATGGACTGGTTTTAAGTTAGATCAGGTCCAAATATAAAATAATTTAGAGCAGACTTGGATCTCATTCCATTAGAATTAAAGACATTAAATTTACCATTTGAGTTCCCTGAGATTTTCCCCTCAAAAAATTCAGAATGAATTCCTTAAAAAATGAATAGCCACAGATGCATTAAGTGCTTCATAGTAACTAAGCACAGAGATGGTCCTTTCTGTTTTTCAAATCTAAAATATTTTAATGTATTTTTGAAAGATCAATGTAACAATCTTCCTTTTTTTTTTTTTTTTTTTTAATTCAACCCATTTTAATGCCTGAAAATTTGAGTAATTCTGATATTTTGAGTTTGTGCTGCTGGAAAAAATGTATCAGTGAAAGTCTCCCCTACATCAGAAAAAAAATTTGGACAGCACTTCATCTGCAGCTTTGTTTGCAGTAATTCTGGTGCAGGCCTGTAATGATGGATGGTAGGAAATGTGAAACAAAAGCCCCCGAAGAATCTGAATCTCTTGTTATTTGGATTTTTTTAAACAGGATTTTCCTTTAATTAGTGAATCTTGGAGAAATCCCTATTCCCTTGGGTCTAAGACATGCAGTAAAATCCTACATCAACCCAAAAGGGCCAAAAGGAAAATGAACCTCTAGGCATGAGCAGGAATGTAATACAAGTTTTTCCATTTATTGCAGACAGCCACTCTTCAAATTTAAGTCAATCATTCTAAATCTTTGTTTCAGACTTTCACCTAGACATGTTATTTTTGGACATTCTTAACTTTAAATGCATATAGAGCTCTCTAAAATACTATTCAAAAGGACAATTCACAGATGCAGCTTAACTCTGATATGCCTAGGAAGGTGATACAAGCATATTTCCCCCAAATAATCAATCAAAATTGTTCATGATCAAAATAAGAAAAAAGCAGTTCATTAGCTACCAATTCAAAATCAAGATAAAGAAAGACAGTCCAAGAATAAGAAAGAAATGTCTATGATCTATTTATAGGCATGTAAGCAATATCTTTAACATGACATTCACTGGAAAACTTTCTGGATAGTTCTGTCATTGAAAAGTGGAACAAAATTGGGTGAAAGCATCTCAAAAACTGGAATATGTATACAGAAAAGGAAATTTCCAGTCAGCCCAAGGTTTGTTATTAATAGACACTTGCCACACAATACTTCTTAGAAATTGATTAGCAGTTGAAAGTTCACCATGATGTAGCTATAATAAAAAAAAAAAAAAAAAAAAAAAAAAAAAAAAAAAAAAAAAGAAGAAAAAGCTGATGAATCGCAGTTGTTTCCATCTAAATAAAGAGTAACTAACCAAGGAACCATCTGTCAGTGTATGATTACCAACTTTCTTTTTGTCTTTCAAAGCAGCCTGAGAAATCAAGGGCACTGGGAGTAGAGGGGAGAGCACACACACGCTGCAGGCTTGCCAGCAGCCAGCCCAGAGGGGCTGATCTGATCCCTCCTTTTTCTCTTGGTGCACTGATTTCACACTGCTGGTTTTCATCTGGCACGCCTCTATATTTCAAATACATGCTACACACTGACAGCACTATTCTGCAGTAAATGTGGGTAATTTTGGTGTAGTTGAGAGCTGAAAAGTAAAACTTTTCTAAGGGAGGAAAACCTCAAAGCCCCCTCTCTCAGTTTGTGAAACCAACAGAATAATATTCATTTTTTTCCCGTTATTGAACAGCAAAAAGCCTCAGATACCCTGAGAAAGCATATCCTTAATGGTTTTCTTAAGCCTGAATGCCCTACTAGCAGTAAGAAAGACAAAGAAATAAGATCTAAGACCTTTTAGTCTCAAAAAACTGTGTAGGTTTTCATGCTGGAAAAATGAGGGATTTATTCCTTTTTTTTTGGGTCACATGAATTCAGGGTCAATGTACAATTTCTCTTTTTGTTTCTATTCCAATGACCACCTATTTTGGGGTGCTTTATTCCCCCAAACCCCATCTGACTCTGATCAAACTCGCCTCATCTGGCTCTTTGTTGCTTTGCAATGTCTGCAGCCACAGACCCACAGCCTGCACAAAACCCAGCACCCACAAACCACCCTTCCTTTGTGAAGGAAGAGAGATGGACACCAAGAGATTTGCCAATCAAAGCCTGCTTCCATCCTACCCCACATAAAATTTTTTTATGTTATATTTTCACAAATCCCCTGCCCATGACTCCATGCCTTGCTCTCCCTCGACTCCTCCAGCCGTTCTCACGACCCAAGTACCCTTGGCTCAGGCTCAGCCCGCTCAGCTTCTGTCCCTGCTGCATTTCCCCTTGTCCCCAGCCCTTAATCCATGCTTCCCACCTCTGGCCCAGTGGCTGGGAGCAGGTGGAAAGGCAGGTGATAATATAAATATTTATGTCAGGAAGTCTGCGCTTGGAAATGTTTCCTGGTGGAGTTGTCACTTAGAAAAAATTATAAGAAAAATAAATCCAATCCCAAAATACCTGTGCAAATGCACAAAGAGGCATATTTCCTTTGCATGGCCACCAAAACAAAGAGTCCCTCTGAATAATCAGTAGTAAACCTCAGGAGCATGAAATTTAACAGACCTGAAGTTGCCAGGATCAGCTACTCAGTGAATTTCTGCAATAGGAAGCCAGACAGCAATTACTATCCTACAACTACCTGAGCAAAGCAACTATTTACATGTACATCTTGTCAGTTCAATATGTTGGTTTCTGACTCTTGTCAAGTGTAAATGAGAACAGTCCTACCAAAATTTCTATTTCTTTACGTAATATACTGATTTACGTGTTAGTGTTGCACCAGCCAGTCCAGCATCTAGGTGCCAGTGAACATCCTATGGCCACAGATTTAAGCAAGTAAAACAATTTGCAAGCAGCTCTAATAAGCAGCATCCCACTGCCTGCCTGGGAAATCTTTCAGACTCATTAAGCAGTCAGCAAATAAGACACATTTGTCTCCCATTAAATAGTAAATTGGAAATACTGAAAGGAAACCTATGCATGGCTGTGATTTGTTAGAGAGTGTATTAGCAGGAGCAGCCACAGTATGTTTAGCAGTTGGGTACGAGTTAAAGCAGGAATTGGAGTGAGAGGAACTATTTTAAATTGTCTCTATTAATAATCTGAAAGTACATTTAAAACCATCAGCAGTCACAGCCATCTTTGACTCTTCCAAGAGGAAGTTGCCATTTGTTGCAGAGCCGCTGTTGCTTTTATTTGACACTCAATATGTGTTTTCCCCACAGTATTAGATATCTTGGGCTCTATCCAGGACATATTTGGAAAGGAACTGATCCCTGTAGTTCCTATGCAACGATGAGATTTACTACTTAGGTCGATATGTATCTTCAGTGAGTCAAATAAACACAAGGAACATTAATTAGGGCTGCTTGCTGAATTTAGATTGCACTCACACAGCCTGATAGGGTAGCTGCTGTGGCCAGGCTGGTTCAAGCAAGGTCTCACCGGGTGAGACAGGCAGCAACCAGGGCCTGGATCAGCTGTGGGCTGAAAAATAACCAGCCCTGTTGATCTCCTCCCAGGCTCAAGGCTGACTTTGGGAAACTCCTTGGAGTTTATCTGAATTTAAGGAATTAAGGCATAAAATCCCAACCTTTTCTGGATAAAGAGAGGTTTGAGATCATTTAGGGACATGTCAGCAGTAGAGTGGTGCTGTGATATTAAAACTGATGCTTCAACACACCACGGTACTCAGACATATATGTGATAAGTGAGTGTTACAAAAACTCATCTTTAAAATATTTTAGAATCAGGTTTTCATCTAGGAAGGCTGGAAGAGGGGTCCATGAGTGTTGTTGATTTCTGTTCTCAGCCCTGCTTTAACTGTGGTCTCTAATGACAGAGACAGGGCTCTCTGGAGCTATTTGCCTCCGGGTGCCCTGAAATAGAACACCCTGTTTCAGAAATCACAACAGCTTTCCCTTCCCTCAGCTGCTGAGTCCTGAGTCCTTGCAATCTCAGAGAGGGAAAGTTTTGAGGAGGCACTTGAATGGAAGTACTTCCCAAAGAACATGCATGGCCAGTACAGCCAGCATGTATCAATGCAATCACAAGCATTTTGTAAATTGTTTGACACCTTGTATTGGGGAGGAAAGCTACCTGGAGAGACTAAGTCAAGCCTTAGCAAAGTCACTGTAGTTTTCACCAAACCCAGACTGGACAGAGGAAGTCTTTGGTGTCCTACCTAGAGGGCTGTAATCAGGTGGTTTTTTTGTGTGTGTCCTGCTTGTACTGGGGCTGTGATCAGTTCTTTATCTGCCTGTTTTTAATTCTTTTAAATTATTCCCTTACCAGTGTTTCCGGGGGCCACCCCCGCTGTGGTTGCATGAAGGGGCCCTAAGGCATTTCAGCTGCTGCTGGGTGAAGCAGAGCACTGCAGGGACTTCAGTGTGGGAGCTGCTGAGCATTGAGGAGGGAACAGGTAAGGCTGCAACCCCCTCATGTCTTCAGCAAGTCAAATGTGGGTGAGACTCTCTTGCTCCAACATCCCCCTTCTGCCTCACACGCTGGCTGAACACGTACAGAGCTCCCAGTACTGTTTGAGTTATCTGTACCATGGTCCTTCTGTGTCAGATGGTTTTGCCAGAGGAGATATCTATTTTAACGTTTTAAACATTATTTTTTACAGCCTCACTCCTGCCAGTGTTGTGTTAACTCCCTGCAGACTTTACAGAGGTGGCTCTGGGAAGTGTTGGTTCCTGTGTGAGTGGGGAGGAGGACTGGAGCAAGGCAGATCTGCATCCTTTTAACTTTGCTGCAGAGGATCTGCACAGGCAAATGTTCATCTCTGCTGCAGAAGAGAACCAAGAATCTAGCTGACATTAAGGTATCCATCAGACATGAAGACTGGAGGGCAAATGTGGCTTTTCCTCACTGATTGGGGGCAGAGACTTTTTTGTAATGCCCTGATCACCTCTCTCTGGATGCTCCCTTGTCCTTTGCTGGTGGGATTGGGATCCACCATTTCCCACCCTTGGCTGTCACAACATGTCTGCAACATGGGATGCAGAGGATCTCCTTTGGCATACCCCTGATATATAGAATCATAGAAACATTAGGGTTGGAAAAAACATAAGTTCATCAAGTCCAGCTGTTAACCCAACACCCCCATGTTCACCACTAAACCATGTCCCCAGCTGCCACATCCACACACATCTGAACACTTCCAGAGATGATTTCTCAGCTGCCCTAGGCAGCCTATTCCAATGCCTGACCACCCTTGCAGTGAAGAAATTTTTCCTAATATTCAATCTAAATTTCCCCTGGTGAAACCTGAGGACATTTGCTTTTGTCCTGCCACTTGTTATGTGGGAGAAGAGCCTGAGCCCCACCTCACTACAACTTCCTTTCAGGGAGTTGTAGAAAATTATAAGTTCCTGAGCCTCATTTACTCCCTTCTTGTAAAATTTGTGCTCCAGACCATCCCCAGCTCCATTTCCCTTCTCTGGATTTACTCCAGCACCTCAATACCTCTTTGTTGTTAGGGGCTCAAAACTGAATCCAGGATTCAAGGTGTGACCTCACCAGTACTGAGAGCAGGGGACAACCATTGCCCTCATCCTCTATCTGGGGACATCCCCTTCCTGTGGGTGCTGGAAGGATTTGAAACAATTTAAGTGCTGTGTGCTGGATAAAGCCTTGCTGGTTGACTGAGATCCCACACCTTGACAAGGTTTTCTCAGCACGGCCAGTGGTGAGGAGCTGCCCTCATGGGCAGCAAGCATCTGAGCCAGGGGACATTGCTCACCAATCCACCTCTACCCACTGTGGGTAGCCAGAGGGTAGAGTAGGGATAGGAGAGTCCCAGAAGAATCGTTTTAAAAAGAAGAATGAGGTCACATTACTTAGGATGAGATCAAGGAATAAAATAAGCATGTAGGGCACAAAGGTTTCGGTGCTAAATGAATTACAACCAGTGTGGAGTGTTAGGATACAAGGAGAAAGGTGCTATAAATACAGTCAAGTAAGAGAAAGACAGCAGCAGACATAAGCCCATTACCTAATGAGGAACAGGAGTGGTACAGATGACCTAGAGAAGGCAAACATATTTAATGCTGTTTGCTTCACTTTTCTCCAACAAAAAACCCCAAATGCTTCACAGTGATATAAAGCTGGCAAGACACGAGACAGAAGAGAAAAAGAACAGACAAGGGACATTGTGATTAAATGGAATATATTCACCAGAGGGTACAAAGGAAAGATACCAGATGAGGGAGGGGATTCTGCTCCTCTTCTCTGGTGAAACCCCAGCTGCAGAGCTGCATCCAGCTCTGGGATCCCCAGCATTAGAGGGACATGAACCTGCTGAAGTGAGTCCAGAAGAAGCCACGAGAATGCTCAGAGGGCTGTAGCACCTCCCCAGTGAAAATAGGCTGAAGGAGTTGGAGAAGAGAGAAAGAAGAGAGAAGAGAAGGCTTCAGGGAGACCTTAGAGCAGCCTGCCAGTACCTAAAGGGCTACAAGAGAACTGAAGAGAGACTTTACAAGGGTTTGTGTTGATAGGACAAGAGGGAATGGCTTTAATTGAAAGATGGTAGATACAGATTTAGTTTAGCTGTTAGGAAGAAATTCTTTACTCTGAGTGCAGTGAGGCACAGGCACAGGCTGCCCAGAGACATTTTGGATGCTCCATCCCTGGAGATGCTCAGGGCCAGGTTGGGTGGGGCTTTTAACAACCTGGAGCAGTGAAAGGTGCTCCTGCCCATGGCAGGGAGGTTGGAATAATATTTAATGTCCCTTCCACCCCCAAAAATGTGGAATAATTTGCATGCCATATTACATGAGAAAACAATAAGATTTTGTTTGCTCTGACCATAAACTGCTTGGGTTTGCAAACAGGGCCATCACAGACCATCATATTTAAATGCCCCCAAGTGCAATTAATAGGGATGGGAGTCCCCACACATGAGTTGCTGGATGCACTCATGTGGAGGATGTTGTGGGATGCCTCCACTGTGAGCTGAACAGGGAAGGAGAGGAGGATGAGCCAATTAGATTTACCTTGCTTTGATGCATGGTAGGTGTTTCAAAACACCAAAAAAGTAGAAGAAGGCTGGAAGTCATGGGTGACTTGGTGGGAGGGATTTTGCTGGTAAGTTTGGGTGAGATAAAAGCAGGGAGAGGGAGGCTTGTCAAGGCTTTTGAAGACAAAGGAAAAGGAGATGATTTTCAGAATTCCCACTTTCCAGTACTTCTTCCATCGGTACCTACTAATCCTACCATGAGCCTTCAATTTGCAGGTTAAAAAAAGTTCTAAATGTTGTCAGATTTTCCTTCCAAGGACAGAGTGATTTTTGGGGATTGTGCCAGGGGAGATACACACCACAGAAAGATGAGAATCTGCCCATTCAATCCTGAGTAGCATTAACGTGTACGTGACGCCTTGTGCACGTGACAGCAAATATGAGTTTCATGTGTTGCAAAAGCTTTGGGGTATGATCAGAACCTGATGGATTCAGATTATGGACTGGTGTTACTCTTCTATTTATGTGGTCTAAGAAAAGGAAAAGAGAGAAGCAAGCCTTCAGGGGCAGTGACCCTTTCTTTATTCAAACCTGAACAGAAGGAGGGTTTTTACTTCCAAGAACTCATTTTTTCTTTCTTCTTGCCACACAGTGAGGACTCTGAAAGAATAGGTCCTTCAAGCTAACAAGGTTGATCATCAAGGAAACTTCTGTGCTTTCTGAATCCTATGGCTGTGGAAAAGATTTAGTGCTTTACTAAACCAGCCTTTGGAAGCAGAAGTTATGAAAGCTCAATTTGAATTTTAAAACTGGCTATGCACAGACATTTTCTGCTCTTCCCTTAAACAACACAGCATGGACCTCTGTATGCCTCCATCTCCTGAAGAGCCAAATAATGCCCAGTATTTCCCATATGATTGCAGCAGATGCCTTCTGCAGTCAATAGTGGGCCCAAGGTTAATGTTTAACATTAAGGGGGGGGTAGAAATACAATGGCAGTAAATTATGGTCATTATGATGGTAGGTTAAAAGCAGTGTTGCTGCAGAGAGGCCCTGCTGGGAATGCTCTGCTGGGGG
>VZRH01004843.1:161356-264108 GCA_013397555.1 Urocynchramus pylzowi
GCGGGGCAGGGCTGCCTCGGCTTGGTGGGGGGGCTGTTAAGTAGAACAGCCTGCTGGAAAGGACAGCATGAAGAAATATAAATAACTGCACACAGGAGGATGGGATGTGCTCCAGAGGACAGAGCAGTGTGAGGGTAGAGCTGGGCTTTGAATGACGTTAATGTGAAGGTTTTATGCCCATTTCTATTTTACACGTGTAGCATGGTGGTGAGAGCAAGGAGAAAAGCTGTTTGGACATCTCCTGGTCCATACTCTGCCATCTCTGTGTGAGGTCTGCTGGTCCCTGCTTTCCCATCTCTGGTTAAGGTGGCTCTGCTGTGGCACTGATGTAGTTTGTCCTGTCTTGAAAATCTAGAGTATAGTGCTAAAACCAGATAAAAGTACTTGTGTGACATTGTGTTCTATTCATCAAATTCATCTCTTCCTAAATTTCTTTATGAATTAGCTGCCTTCATGATACCCTTGACAGAAAAGGTGAATCCAGGATGCTGGAGTCATCTGCTTGGACACCAGTGGAAAAGCTACCAGGAGTCAAAAGAAACTAATTTAGGAAGAGTATAGTTGAGAACAGCTTTAAATAAGTTTTCTTTCTGTGCCCAGCCCAATTTCTTGCTGTCCAGGAGTACCACTGCTGTGTGAATCACACAGCTGGACTCTTGGTGCTTCTGCAAACAGCAGCCTGGTCATTGACCACCTTTTGCTGAGCTACAGGAGTGCAAATCAGCAGCTCTTGTCTGGAGCAACAGTGCTGTCAAATGATGAAACAGTGAGTGCAAAATGCGTGATGTAGTTGCAGTTGCTGTTGCAGATCCAGGAGATACGTTGCTGATGTCCCCGGAGGGCCAACAGCATACAGCTGGTGTGAGAAGAAAATAAGTTCTGTCAGCCTTGCTGGTTGTATTTATTTGCTAGTTTTAATGTTTAAAGTGTGGTCTGTGCTGAGATCCTGACTCTTGGTGATCCCACTGGAAGAAACAAGGTGAAGTGGTTTGACATCAGGCTGTTGCAGTGTCCAGCCTCACTGCAGCACACAATTCCCCACCACCACAACACTGCCAAGTGCATGCAGAGCTGCACTAGGCAAGGCAGCACATTGGCACACCAGGGACATGCCCACGACACCAGGCAGTGTCTGGTGTGAGCCACACTTTGTAGTGACCCCCTGCCCCGGGTTGGTGTACCCCAGCTATTCTCCTCCTCCTCTCCTGGGCCATATTTCACAGGTTCATCTTCCCCCTCACATGCAGGGTCTCTGTCCCATGGAGAGCAAGGATGGAGCTGACCTCAGATAGGGGCCATCTCCCCACTGATGACCTGTGACCACTGACCCCAGCTGAGTTTCCCATACTTCTGGGCCTTCTGAAGAGCCCAGCTCCTCCCACAGCTGCTGACATGGCAACAGAGCAGAGCAGAGGGTCTGCAGGGGCCGTCAGCACTGTGTGGAGATAGATGCTAATGACTTTGGATGGGCACTGAGCAGCAGATTTGGGGGGGCTGCAGTGACACACACACCTCCTCCAAAAGGTCAGGGCTGCTCAGGGCTTGACCCCACATTCCTGGTGCATCCCCAACCCCGCTGCAGTCACCCAGACCTATTCTGTGGCACCATTAACTTACAAGATTTATGTGCTTTGGGCAGTGGGAGGAGAGCTTGATTTCATTTCCAGCATGGTTTTTTGCTTTCCTACCCACATTCACGTTAATGATAACAGACGTGGATTCAGCTCGAGTAGCCAGGGAAACAGCTCAAGCCTGACTCTGCTCCCAGGCAGATGTGAACCACTGGCTTATTCTTTAACAAAGTTATTGACAACAAATGGTCTAATGGGGGGGGCCTAGACAATTGATTTTGGATAACATTTTAAAACTGCAGACTCAGCTCAACAATTCATAACGCCGGTGGTGGTTTATTGCTTTGGCAGAGTTAAGTGGATTGAGTGGCCATAAACTTCCACCAGTTCCTTGTTACCATGATCCATGCTTAATGCTGTTATTGATCTTGATCTATCCTTTTCTGAAAACAAAAGTTCTCTATTAAAAAAAAAAGAAAAAAAAAAGAAGAAAAGCCCCTGCAGCACTGGATGTGATAAAGAAAGGTGTTCCATCGCATGAACATGCAGTTTAGCTTCAGGGAATTCGGGTTCTCTTCACACCTGGCCTATTTTTGGGTAATGCTGAGTTGTTACTCAGCTTATTGAGCTCAGCATGTTATGCTGTTTATTGAGCTTCATTCCTCCTGCAGAAGAAACAGGAGGTGTTGAGCACTGGATGAGCATGAGCCTGCACTTTTAATCCAGGAATTATTTGAAGAGAGTTGAATCTGCCTGGAAGACATGAAACAAGGGTGTGAGCATGAGAACACAAGGGTGTCATGTGAGAGGTGCAGCGAGAGTCATTCCAGGACAACCTGTTCAAATCCTTCTTTTCTGAACCTGGACTGATCCAAACTCAACCCTTCTTTCAGATGACTTCCAGTTAAGTCCTTTATTCTAGAAAAGGTGGGATCTTTAGCACCACTAAGAGGACTAAAAGGAGAAAACCTCTCTGGCAAAAGACAAGTCACCCTACTTTGCTGCCTGAGCTCTTCCTTTCTGCAAAATAAGGATGATAAAACCCAGCTGCTTCAACATGTTGTGAAGATTAATGGATTAAACAGGTCTGATCCTGCATGAATTGAAGGTTGCCTTTTGCCAAGTGTGTTGGACATGGCAACTCTACTTGCTGGTGATAAAGATCCAGTCATTTATTCTTAATGATTATTCTGAATACTGAGGTTCTTCTAAGTATCTCCCAGGATTCACCCCATGGTCCCTAGGACTGGGCACATCAAAAGAACCAGAATAAATGTAGTCCATCCTTTCTGCCATGTGAAAACTGTTGGTACTTCAAACTTTTTGTTGTGTGAATCGTCTTCACCACTCTACACCAGCTGTGAGGGTCTTTGGCAAAGGACATTGCTGTGTCCACACTTTCAGAACATCTCCTGGGGAGGCTGGTCCTTCCTCAGTGCCTCCCAAAACAACAAATCTGTCTGCCCAGAACAACCCCTGTGACTCCCAGCAGGATTCAGGCAGGGAGGAAGGGCAGGTGGACCAGCACAAGGGTAGCAAGGTCACGGGTCACACACAGAGTTTGGCACCTCACACCCTGAAGCCAAAATAAACACCACAAGGAGAAACAGGGCAGGCTGTGAATGAACTGAATCAGTAAAAGTGATCTTCAGCTGTGGTGAGTGAAGAAATGTTGTGAAACCTGTGCCTCTGTGCAATAGCTTTCCTGGCTAACCCTGCCCCAGCAATGACTCCAGAAAGCTGGCTTCCTGGGAGCTGGAGCTTGTGATGCAGTCAGCTCTGGTGCCTGCTGCAGAGCCCAAGATGAGAGTGTTCACACCTCCCAGAGCAAGGGATTATCCAGAGACACACCAAGCACTCACTGCAACACTAAATCATATCTGCTGGAAAATGGCAGCATGGCTATTTTTGGGGTGACTTGTATAACTTTCCAAGTTTTGGTGTATTTTAATTTTAAAGTGCTTGGCATCACTGAGGCAGGATGTTTTGGATTAACAATTATGCAACTCAAGTGCTGAAGCAAAGGGCCTGCTAAAGTAAGCGAGATCTTAGCTTTGAAGTTTATTGGAAAAAGAGCCAAGTCTATAGGATCTAAGGAAACAGTCCTGCAAAACTGGTTTACTTTGGGAAGAAACAATAAAATCAATGAGGCTTTTCAGAGATCTTGGCAAATCTTGTATTATCTTTTTTTAAAATGCCCTTTTCTGGGGAAAAGAAAGAATAAATACACACAAATGGGTCCTTTTCTATTTTGGATATAAAGTGTAATCCTAGTCATCCTCATGTTCAGAAAGATGTAGGAGAACTGGCACAAAGAAAAGCAGAAAGGACAGAGAAGAATGGAACAACTTTCATGTGTAGGCTGTGAGCCTTCAGCTTGGAAGTGAGGTGGCTGAAGGCAATGAAGAGACATAAAATCCTCAGCAGTGTGAAGAAGGTGAATACAACCCAAAAAGTCAAGGGCACCCAGTCAAATTATCAGGTTTAAAAATAAGTTCTACGAAAGCTCTAATTTTTCACCCAGTGGAATTGTGAAAATCATTGCTAGGGATGATGTGGAGGCCAAAATTATAAATGAGTTCAAAAAGGCATTTTCAAGGAGGAAGAGTCCAAGAACAGTTATTAAATAAAGTGTTCTTCCAGCTTGGCAAATCCCCGGCTGGCTGCACTTTTGGGTGGTATATAATGAAAATACTTGACCTACATATGTTGTGTTTGCTTTCTCTCAGGCACTGATAGCACTAGGTAGGGCATTGCCCTCACTTGAGGTGATCCCTTGTAGTGTTATTCTGCAGTTTTGCCCAGAAATATCTGTGTAGAATGAGAAATGCATGTTTGTATATATTTTAATCTAAAGTTAGTGCCCTGATTTTCACTACCTTAGACCAGCTTCTGCTTTACACAGATATTCAGGGCCCGTTTCACAATTCAGCAGAAGCAGGGCTCCCATATTTCATTAGCAGTGCCCTTCTCTGCCTCCCAAAAAGACATGCAAAATTAAGATCCCTTTTCCAGTACACCCTGTAGAAATGTGAGCAATTTCTTTTTTGAAAGAACCAGGTGTGATTGTCAGTGCCCCTCTGAGCTGTGACCTACAGTTATCCAGGGGATTTTCAGATGTGCTGCTCCATTCTGCTACTCTCTCCTTGGGTTTTTAGGTCAGAGAGCTCAACTCTGAACACATGCCTACCTCATTCCTTGAAGATCTGAAACCTTTAATGAGTAGGCCAGATCTTCATCTTGTGCAACTGGCAGAGTTCCACTGCCTGCAGGAAAGCTGCAGTGCTTTATAAAGTATTTCCAAGTACCTTTGCATCCACCTCAACCATTTCCTGGAGTTACTATTTGCAAACATAGCCAAAATCTGTTGAAAAAGTGATATTAAACAGCTTCAGGTTAGCATATTTACCAGTGAAAACCTCATTTTGCATGGGGGAAGCAGGTATCCTCCAAAATTATTTTCTCCTTCTGCCAGTTATCTTAAACCTGGAGTGAGAGATGGGGTTTTTTTCAGCTGTTTCAGATGTTTGCTCTCTGACCTTTTGAAGTTATGCTTCTTTATCTTCCTCAGTGTTATATTCTCTTGGAGCTGGTTCTAATACCTAAGGCATTGACAAATTTTTTTCTTTCTCCTTACCTTTTTGACAAACTCTAGGTAGACTGTTGAAACTGAGCCTCTTTGAAGCTAAGGATTTATCAAGGTTCAAGTAGGAACTGGACATTTTATATTGAGAGTAAGTGGAGAGTGAACTATAACTCCAAAGCTAACAAAACTAGAGGCTTGGAAATATTATCAGACCTCATTCTTCAGGGTTTAAGTGTTTCAGTATAAAGATTTAGGATGAAATTGTCCTGGCAGGCAGATTATCCCACAGCTGCATGAATTTTCTCTGAAACATCTGATGCTGGCTTACATGTTAAAAAATGTCTTGCATGGATGTGCATTAGGTCTGATCCAGGGTGTCCCTGTTGACTACTGCCCAATCCACTGTTTTAAGCCTTTCTGTAGCAGTTTGTGGAAAACCACAGTGGGACTTTCTTATAATCTGAGACAGCAGACCTCTCTTTAAAAAAAAAAAAAAATCTTCAAGATTTTGTAGTTGGGATTTTATCTTTTTTCTTTCCCTCCCCATCTTTTAAGGTTACTAAAACTCTGCTAGAACAGACACCAGGAAATTCATTATGGTGTGATCTCAGTAAAAAACCCTTTCCTACCTGGAACTATAATAGAGTTTGCTCATCTTTTGTAAAAGCCAGTACAGACTGGCCTGAGTTAAAACTGGGACCCAAACACTGGACACTGTTGGTCAGAAATGTAAAGGATACCTGACAATATGAAGGGAAGATCAAACAATATTTTTTCAAGATAGAAAACCTCCTTTGTATCCAGCTCTGCTTTTAAGACACTTACCCTTATTTTCTCACTTTTCAGATGAAATGAAGATTAACAAAAGATATTGTAGAGTCTCTATGACTGCAAATTTGGCAGAAGAGCTCAGACAGACAGCATTGGGAATGGTCTAGGTAAAGGATCACCTGATTTCTACTCATAGGACTGTTAGTCCTTGGAAAAAACTGGTGCCATTACTTCCAAGGAAAATTGATGACAAATAGAGGCACATTTCTCAAATATATCCATTTATACATATTATAAAATTTTTAATAAATAAAGAAGCATGGCAAGGGCAATGGATGTGAATGAGTTGTATTTTTGATATTGTCATTAAGTGGCTCCATAATCCTCAGGGGAACCAGTCCAAACCTCTGTGCCACACCTCCTGGTCATCATGTGAGTGACTCCATTGGAGTTTCAGCCTTCTTGGCCTTGTGTGGAGGTCTTTGTTATGTAGAGGACTTACTACCAGGACACCTAGCACATGCTGACATGGATGTTTGGGACTTTTATCTTAGTAATAAATTCTCTGCTTCTTTGCTAAAGCACTTTAATTTGCTAAAGCACTGAAATTGTCATCAGTAGTTCAGAGTCTCTCCCAGTATAGGAAGAATTTACTGGGCAGGGAAGGAAGGTGAGGAAGATAAGGACAAACACACATCTAAGAGTTCATAAAATGAACTGTATTTAAAGGATTTCTCTTAAAATCCTGAATTTGGAGACATCTCTCTTGATGCTCTTCTGCTTCCACAAATGTCTCCCTTTGCCAGGAATGACCATTTTCTAATGAAAAGGATTACACAAAGATATTTCTACAGAGGAGCATTTCTTCCCCTATTTTCTTGAAAAACTTGGGGAGAATATTTTTTTTAAGTCTAGGTAAGAATTCATATTTATATGTCCATCATCACCAGCTCATTTGCATTTCAGGCTATGTAAAGGCCTCATTCATCTTTGACTTGAAAAATTCTTCTGCTTTCACTAACTGAGTGTAGGCCAAATAAATATTTTTGGTCCTGTAAGACGTGGCTTGAAATTACCCAGTGCTGTGCCTATTTTCTACCAGATTATATATTGCTCCTCACTAGTCTTTACCTTTATAACAATTATATATTTTTGCTGCAGGGACTTTGCATGGAGTCCTTGCCAGGCCTCTCTCCCCAGCATTAACAGCAGACTGTTAAAAACAAAGGCTGGCTGAGGTAAAACAAAGCCACTCCAGGCTTGTGCCCAAGGCCACTTCTCTGGCACTTACCTGACTGCATCATCTTTCACCTCCCATTTATTAGGAAAAATAAGTGTGTCTAGCTCTTATGTTTGCACAGAAGGGCTTAAAATTCACTCCTGATTAATTTACTGTTGTTAAATCTTGTCCTGTCCTTCCATTGTTGGGGGTAGGCAGGTCCCAGTGGTGGTTTAGCATCTCCTCTGGGACACTGCAAGGGCCAAAGCTGTCCCCTGCCTCCCCTCTCCTGTGCCACTCCCCCTTCCAGGGATAATCCCCTCTTTCCTGAGCTGTAGTTCACAATCTCCACCCACTTGCTTTTATTTCAAACGTGGACCCTTCTGAAGCTTCTCAGGACAATTTCCATGGGAAATGTTTGTCTCACAATGGAGTAGTTTCCCATACTTTTGGGAGCAGAGGGGTAATTTTTTTCTCATAAACTGGACTGTGCACCATTGTGCATACTGTAAACCTCTGTCAGAGGCCTGAAGATGGTCTGGTTGCCTCCAGCTAACAATACCACTGGGCTAATTGGTAGAAATAATTATCCCAAAGGCTGGAAAAACTCAATTAGAAGAAAAAACACATTAAAATATTGTTCCCAGATACTCTATCTTCATTATAAGAGACCACCCATGTGAGTCCTGTCCTCCCACTGTTATACAGAGGTGTTATTTTTAAAAAGTAGGAGATTTCAGACAGGGTAGGGAAGAAGGCAAGGGGAGTCTTTGGGAGAGACACAAATCACACTGTCACTCTTCACTGAAGCGACAGTGCTACAAGAGTAACAAGCCATTAGTGAAAGCCAAGTGCCGAGGCTTCACGTTGTTTTTTTTTTAATAATGTGTGGTCCAAAGCCATTGTATTAAATGTAAATGGAGAGGGAAATTATATTCCATATCCTCCACACTGCATTGTAGTCCCACAGACAGCTGGTTCAGCACACACAGCCTGAGCCACCTCTCGGGCTGTACGTGCCATCCTCACTGAGGTCAGTATTATTTCTTGTCCTGACAAGGATTCTCTGCTCAAAAGACTTTAATTTTTTTTGTCTGCTTCAAGCAACAGTGGGGGGTATGAGCAGGGCATTTTTCTCAAGTGATGAAGTCTGTTCCCACGGCTGTGGGAAGGAAGATGGAGGGAGAGGGAGTGGGAGGCAGGAGCAGGCAGGGGAGTGGGATATTCAGAGATATGAACTCTGCCAGGAACATTTGGATGAAGGCAATGAAAGTAGGTTTAAACCAGATATGTTGTTTGAGAGCTGCAAGGCAGCAGGTCTGCAGTCAGCAGAGAGTTTGTTCTGGCTTGTGCCTCAGATGCAGCTTAGGAATTATTTATCCAATGTTTCTAAACTTGCATGCCCCTATGGATGCAAGGAGTGTGATGAAAACCTGTCTCACCCTCCTTTTGTGGGGTCAGCAGCATCTGTGGCTGTGCCACTCTGCAGATATCACTGACAGAGAGGTTGGAGCCCTGGTGTGCAGGGGCTGAGCTGGAGAGCAGCAGCCCTGCTCATCAGCCTGTAGTGCTGTGCCTGGAGGCCCCAGCTGGTATTGGGGCTCCAAATGAGCAAAAAACAGTGCACAGCTTACCTGCAAAGCTGCAGCCAGATGGGATCCCTGTCCAAAGGGTTGAGTAGCCCACACAGTCCAGGTGTGGGAGAAAGGAATTATTCCCACTTCATAGAGAGAGCATTTCTGGCACTGAGGTTTTCCTGATGTCAGGAGAATGCTGTGGCACAGCAAGGAGGAGCACCCAGGCCACTGCATGTTCAGTTTTGGTTAGTAGGACACCCTGCTTTCATG
This sequence comes from Urocynchramus pylzowi, assembly GCA_013397555.1. Classification (NCBI taxonomy): domain Eukaryota; kingdom Metazoa; phylum Chordata; class Aves; order Passeriformes; family Fringillidae; genus Urocynchramus; species Urocynchramus pylzowi. The sequence continues at coordinate 170,351 of VZRH01004843.1, forward strand.
TGCTGGGCTGGTCTCAGTGAGATGGCTGCATCCCTTCAGCCCACATAGTCATACTGGACAGAAGGAACACCTAAAGGTGTTCCTGGTTCTAACATTGCAGGGATTGGGGGACATTCTGCTCCCAGGAGTCCCCTTGCTGCTAAAATCAAGATTCTGGCCTCCAGGAGAAGTGGCCTCCCTGTGTGCTAGGGTGGTTGTGTCCCCTGCTCCTACTGGAATGAGCCAGGAACGAACAAAAGGATATTTCTGATCAATGCCTCCTCTCTGATCTCAGACTCCAGATTCCTTTAAACAATGTCATATTTGAGTGCAGCTTCCCCATCCTCTCTGTACCTCCCCATCAGATAAATCTGACTACAAAGCTGCAAACAGAATCACAGGATCATAAAGTGGTTTGGGTTGAAAGGGACCTTAAAGATCCTTTAATTCCACCCCTCCACTGCCTTGGGCAGGGACACCTCCCACTAGACCAGGCTGCCCAAAGCCCCATCCAGCCTGGCCTTGGACACTGTCCTTCAGTGGTGGGACAGTGGCATCTGACCACTCCTTCTTGTGCTCAAGGTTCAGCAAAGTTCCTTGGCCATTAAATGCTTCTCTTCCCCTTCCTTTCATGCAACTTGCAGCCTCAAAGTGCATCATGCCTGTGGGAGCACCTATGAAACCCCTGGTCAAAAGGCTGTGTTGCTATAAATAATAAAGTAATTTATTATTCCTATAATTAAATTATTGTTCCTATGAATAATAAAGAAATTTGTGCATACTGGAAATTAAATAGGGAGCAAGAAGAGTTGGGTTGCTTTGAGGGGTTTTTGAGATACAAGTTGAAATTTAAGAAAAAAACTTTAATTCCCCCTGCTTAAACCTAAGCTGGACCCACATTTTGGATGGCTGTGTTTGCAGATGGAGTGGCTGTAGTCATGTAATTGCCTCTCTCTGTGACCAGCAATGACAAATTGCTATTGCAGGAAAGGAGAGAGGTGTTGAAAGACATTTTACAGCTTAGAAATGGGGAAATTCTTCCCTTCTTCCTCCACACATATATGCCATAATGTGAGCAAATATGGCAAAGTGCAACTATGTGGCACATGTTGAAGCTGAAATCTGCCTGGTCCTCTCCTCTGGGACTGAATTTGACAAGGTCTTACTATTTCAGGAGTGCTAAAACGAAGCAGCAATATACTGCTGAGCTTCATCCAAACCCAGTTTTATTATATGAACTACTTTCATCTACTGCCTATGCCTCTTCCCATCCAAATATGGACAGAATAAACACAGCAAGCCCACAAAACTCTGCTGCTCTGCTCAGAGCACACAGCAGCTACCCAGTACTCTCATGAAAAAATTCAGATATCTCACCTCTCTATAGGAATTTTTATCTATAGTTCCCAGCTTGCTGTATAAAGGAGGGAAGAGCAGTGTGTCTGTTTTACCAGTGAGCAAGTAGGATGAATAAAATGTAAACCCAAATTCTTTAAAGTTTTCATCTTGACTCCAAGATGGGAAGATGTAAGTGTCTGGATGGAAAAAGTAATATATTCAAACATGTCTGGTGCTGGAAATCTTTAACAGACATGGCCCAGCCTCTCACTGCATGGAGATGCTGCTCTGGGCAGAATAAAGCCACTTCATTCACAAACTGGGAATTCTGTTTTAGCAAGGTTGGTTGAAAAGCCAAGTAAGCTCAGCAAGATTCCCAAGCCTGCTGAATTCATGGGAGTCTCTCTAAGAGGATACATCCCTAGTGGTCAAACAACTGCTAGATTATTTTGAAGAGAATTGCCAAAAAGCTTCCAGCTCAGGGATTTCTAGATTTCCTTCTTCTTTCATGGCCCTTCTATAGGACTGTTCTCCTGAAATCTGGGTGGGGAGCAGCCAGCTGAGCTGGTGGCTTTACAGCAAAGGAACCAACATGTTCTAATAGTGTCTGACCAGTAGGGTAAATAAAGAGAATGCAACTAACAGCAATATTCTGCAGAGATGCATTGTAGTCATTTTAGCTGGATGAGCTCATTCAGTACCATGGAACAAAGTTTTATAATTGCCTGGGGGACAGAGTGGATGCCTTTAAGGGGCAAAGGATATTAATGATGTTATTCAGAAAGATTAATGCTATTATATCACAGAGTCCCCCATGACTCCAAAGAGCACATCTATTAATGAACTTACTTATGATTAAAACATGCTGAGCAAAACAATAGTTAGTTGAGCAATGGAAAAAAAATACAGGGGAAGATTTTATCTTTTGTGCAAGTAGATTTCTACAATTTAGTCCATGACTGCAATTGTCTCTGAGGTGCATAGGATCATGTTTTCAATCAGGGAATGTCATCACCTTTTGGACAGGACACAGGAACTAGCCACTGTGGGCTTTTTGCCATCCCAAATTAACTGCTGCACATCTGATGCAGAAGAGCTTCCCCACTTATCTCCATTTTACTGCTGCAATATCTGCACCATCCCATCTGCTTGGACTGAGGGCCCAGAAAGGTCTGAGACAAAGTGTGCAGGGATCAAATGTCTGGGGCTTTGGATAATCCAGCAGTGAGAAGTCCAGGGAGTGGTTAAGTGATGGCAACACCTCAGGGTGTTGCAGGGCATTTGCTGAGCATGATAACTGCTGGTGTGGCTGCCCCTGCTCCCTGGGGACACACAGGGAGTGTGGCAGGCCAAAGAGGGGCTCTGCAAACCCAGCTGGAGGGAATGACTCCTCAAAGAGCTCAGGACTGTGGATGTTGGACTTGTTGCAGGGCTGGTAGGAGACATCTGAGGCATGGAAAGGGACCTTGCTGGCCCTGGCCAGTGCCCCCTTGACTGCAGAGACAGGAGGAGCCTGCTTGTGGAGGCCCATGGCAAGGGATGCACATTTCCATCCACACTTGCATTCTACACACACAACCAAAGGGTTGGAAGAGTCCCAGGGTCTATTTGGGTCAGGGTCCATCATAAGGTTTTCTTGCTCACAAGTAGTGTTGGGTGTGCAAAGGGCACAGCTGCAAGTCAGGCATGGCACAGGCTGCAAGTCAGGTCATCCAAATCTTCCCACCAGGCAGCTGAAGGTGGGAAGATTTGGATGACCTGAGTTCATGCAACCTGCTTTCCTAGGCAAGTCTTTTTTTGGGGGGGATCCTTCAACTCTTTTTATGAGTAAAAGCCTGGCAAGATCTCCACTTCAACAAGCTACATCAAGAAGGAGTTGAAGAGTTCTCTGAAAACTTCTGACCAGACCTGTCCTAACCTGCAGCTTCTCAAGTGGTTTTTATTATTCCAAGAGCCATGTGGCTGCACTGCAAATTTTCTTTCACTTCCTCAGCCTTAATTCCCAAAAGTCATCAGAGACACATTGATCAAAGCATGGCTCTGTCCCTCTGATCTCTGGGAACCTGCTGCCAGAGGATGTTGCCCTCTGCCTTGCCCAGCCCCAAGGCTGGAGGTGGGATATCCACATCTCAGGGTGCCCATCTCCATAAGAGGAGTGATGTTTCTTGGGAGTGGAGCAGGGATGCTGGTCCCTGAGCCTCTTGCCAACTCTGTCCCTGGCCACCTGCCATGTCTTAGCTCCAGGTCACCTCTTCTCCATGTCCTCAGGTGCTCACAACCTCTACTCACATCTCATCTGCTTTGGTGCAAACTCCTCCACCTTCCCTGCAGCACTCAGGGCTTTGGGGCAGGCACAACCCTGCCTGTTCCCCTTTCTAAGCAAACAGCTGCATTTAATTTTCTACTTCATGTCCCCTTTTTCCTCACGAGCCACACTGCACAAGGCTTTTCCTTTAAAAAAGACCCTCCCCTCCCTTCCCTTCCCCTTCCCTTCCCCTCCCTGCATGCACATATCCCTCCCTTCATCCTCAGTAAGTGCCAAGCCCCACCTGGCTTGGTGTCCTTGCTGAGCCCTGCCTTGGCACCACCGTGGGGCTTCTTGTTCTGGGGCAGCTGGTGTGATCTATCCCTGGACACAAGCACTTTCCTCCTGCTGGAAAAAGAACATTTGGGCCATTAGCAGAGAGGAAGCTCGCAGTGTCATGAAAGTTTATATCAAACAATTGTTGTACCACAGGAGCTGGAAAAACAATTTTTTTAAACAGCACTGTATCATTTCCCATTTTTTTTTTAAACAAAAGCTCAAACATTTCAGCTGTTAAAAAGTGGACAGTGTATTAACTCTTCATGTTGCTTACATAAACCTAAAATAAATAACTGTAGGTTTCAGTCCAGAACATTGTATCTCTAATCCTTCATGCTGGATTCTTATCTCAAAGTTGTGTTTCAAAATAAGCTCTAATAAAAATTATTCACCAGCCAAGGCAGGAAATACAATTCTTGCCCTACCCTTTCTATCTTGTTCCCCATGATTGCAGACCTATTGAGTGTGCCATAAGGAAGCACACAATAGAATGAGATCAAATAATAAATGGAAGCAATACATCAGCCGTATACTCCTTTAGCCCAAAACAACTTTCACCTCCAATTCCAGTCCATGAGGCCTTGAACTGAACAGCACGTATCACCCTTTGTGGGTAAAATGTGTGTTAAGGGTAGAGGGAAAAAAGAGAGCTGATTTTGTGGGTGAACACATAACAGAGTTACCCAAAGGAAGCCTAAAGCTGTAAAGACGTGTGGATTCAAGTTATGTATCACAATGTTGATTTTTGTTTGGCAATTTATTTCAGAAGATGGGTATTTTATTGATCTGTGTGATCTTTTTTCACTGGGGCTGTGAAAATTGTGGTACCCTGAACCAAGTGTGTTTTCTTGGGTCTGGGTACACTAAAGTCTCTACCAAGTACTTGCCCAGAATTCTCTCAGAATCAGAGAGAAGCAAAACATCCTCCCATATTTTTCATCCTGACTAAGCTTTGATAGACTCAGCTTGCAGAAGTCTGCAGTGGCCCCCAGACTACAAGAATTGCCATACCTTGCTACAAAAACTCTGAGTTAATCCAGAACTATGAAATAAAAGACCAGTGATTTTATCATTGGTTTATTTCCTGTAAGATACTGACATGTTATTACCTGTTGTTCCTAAAATGTAATGGGGAACTAAAATGCATGCCATAAGCTAAGTTACCCTATATGCTGACATTGAACAAGTTATGTCTTACAATCAATTTTTGATGACAAAAAAGTTAAAAAGGCTGTTCCTATGAAATCATTTATCTATTGGTAAAGCTGCAGTATTGTAATGCAAGTTTAGCATTCACAATGCAGTTTTGCTGCTAATACTCTGTTAGATTTTGCAATCTAAATGTTGCTATAATAGACAGGGTGAAACACCATTTTGTCTGTAAAAGGTTGAGCAAAGGCTAAATATCCTTAAATTACACTCATGGCAGTATAAATGTTTTGAGTTCTTTTGCAATCACAGTTTTGTTAAGCAGCAGCATTACTTTTGTTGAACTTGTAAACTTTCCAGTACAAACTTGCTTTTGTTGACAGTATGGTTTTTTGCAGCATTTTAAAGATAAAAAAACTATTTTGATGATCAGAAGAACCCTGGCATAAGAAAAATAGGAACAAATGTTGACATGATTTTTTGTCCTATTGTGGTAGGCACTTGCAGAGGATAAAGTCCATTAATTCATGGGAGCTGATGAGACATAATAAGAATGATGTAAATACATTAAGTAGATAATTGTCTGGACAGTTGCATGGAGTTAAGCGTTTTAAGCTATTAACTGTGTTTATTGACTGGTCCATAAGCATCTGGGTCTGCTGCTTCGTGACCAATATGAGCTGGGAGTGGAGAAAAGCTGTGACAGAAGAAAAGTTGTGAGCTGGGGACTCAGCCTGGGCTCACCACGGGGTGTTTCAGTGAGCTTAGGCCTTAAATTAGAACTGGGGTTGCAAAGGGAGGACCTGGCTGGTTTGATTTCCAAGTCTTCTGCCCTCACTCTGCAACCTGATAACATAAACTATTGCTATCACCTTCCTTTAGCAAAAACCCTCTCAGAGTGGCTCCTTGTTTGCAAAGGGGAATTGGGTGCAGCTGCTGGGGCACATAACAGTTGGTAGCCCTTTACTGTGTAAGTCAGAGAGAATGAAGTAAATGCTCACAGCCTGTGTGCAGGAGGAGAAAATGACACTAATGCCTGTGGAAAAACAAAAGGAGGCAAGCAGGAAATAAATGAAAAAAATCCATGAGAAAATGGATTTTGTGGTGTATTTAACCATGGCTCAGAGGAGGTGCCTATGAAATGAGAAAGTTTGTTTGCTTGCTTGCCTGTAGGGTTTATTTATTTTTTAAAGTTTCTTTTAAAAAAGAACAGGGGAAAAAAAATCAAGCAAAAAGTCAAGTTTCTCATCAGCTGGTGACTCAGACAGCTCAAGCTGTGAGCAGCTCTGTGATTTCTCACTAAGCAGCATGTGGTTCTCTCAGCCTTGGTGCAGAGACCCCCTTGCAAGATCCATTTGGACAAGCCAAAATTTATGCTGGTGTCTAAAGCTAGGCTAGCAGATGGACTTTTATTGGAAGAGGAATGCCCTGAATGAAAGCAGGATTAGCTTTGTGGAAAATCACCTGTGTTAAATACTAGTTTGGGCCAGTGACTGATTTAGTGGCAGTGGATGGAGAAGCCAAACATCTGTTTCCCTCGATCATTTTTAAACATTTCCCTCATCCCTTCATAGCACTGAGCCTGCAAGTATTTCCAGATCAAAGTTCTTAGCTTCCTGAACATTTTCTATATTTAGTGAACACCTGAATGAAGCAATAACCTTTCTCCATAAAAGATTTGGATAAATTAGGATTCCTACATGTTTGCACAGCTTTCTTCCTCATACCCAGCATGGTTGTGAGTGCCACAATTACACATTGCTGTAGTGCCAGGCTTATCTGGAATAAGGTTTCACATCCATCAGTCAAGCATTAGGATCTCCTTTACTAAAGATGCAATTGATCCAGGATGTGTAAGATTACAGGAGGGTGAGACTTGGGTTTCCATCCCATGTAAATTGACAAAATGTTGACTTTTTTTGACAGAATTTTTCCTTTAGCATTTAATGCAGACCACCTGAAATCTTCTTTGATCATTTCTATATTTTTGAGTCAAGCTACTATTTATTTCCTATCTATTTTATACATACATATTGTAGAATACATATCTGAGTGTCAACATGCAGTGATTTTTTTTTGTTTAATTGAAAAGGTTAAAATGGGGCATTCTGAGAATTCTGAACCTGGAATACTTTCCAAAACATTTTTTTCCCCCAGTTTTTCCAGAGAGTTTCCCTGCAGTCCTATAATGAAGCCATTCAAAATAGACTAAACAGGCAAAGTATTTAAATTACAATATTCCAAATGGCAGACACTTCAGAGAGAGGCATTGGGACATGCTATGTGTTTTTCGGCACATCTCGGTCCTTTGGTACATATGTATTAAAAAACATCTTTCTTTTTTCCATGATACTCTTCATTTGAGGAGGGTGTTGCTTCTTGGAACAAACTTGCTGTCCAAATGGTCTCAGGATGAGGGCTATTAAAGTTGAACAAGTTGTATAACTGGCCTTTTGCTAATTAATGGCAATATACCATGCAGTTGTGAATAGTTATGTCATGGGTTGTGGATTTTTTTCCAAACTTTATTTTCTATTGCTGAGGCTTCGATTATTTTTTTTGAAAGAACAAGAATGTTGAAAATATCTGCACCCATGTGCAGCTTCTGGAAGAGCTTAGGTAGATTGAAAAAGCATTTCCAAGAGCTGACTGAATTGGATAATCTTTGTTTTCCAGATTTTTTTCCTCTCTTTTCTCTGTTTCATCCATAATGACATGACTGGCATTTTAATTACATGATATTGCACTTTTTGAAATTGCATTTCCCTGTGATGGTGGAATAGCAGTTCTCCCATCGAGATGCATGAAAGTGTATACGGTTGTGGGTGGGGGAAGGAATTTAATATATTTTATGCAAAACTCATCTATACTCCAAAAATGAGCCAATTTCCATGTGGAAACAGATTTGGCCTCCTTTAAAAACTGGCTGACTTCCCTGGAAAATGTATCCATTTCGGCCAACAACTCTCTAAACTAACAGAACTTTCTTTGCAAACATTTTAAACCCAAAACGCAATACAGAAAACTTTTCAGGATGAGTTTGTTTGCTGTTCTTTACTTCTTCAGTGGTCACCCAGCTATGAAATTGGCTTGGTGTCATGGTGAGCAGCTTCAGCTTTTCCAGAAGTTCAAGACAGCAACTACAGTCCCAAGCAATTGAAAACCTGGGTTTATCTTCTCATCTTGAGCCTGGGATCGACCTCCACACAGAGTTCCTTGGTGCCCATGCTGGGATACTCATTCTTTATTCATGGAGAGGAATGTCCTGCACAAACTAATCCAAAAACCAAACCCCAGGCCCTATCCTGCCTCTGGGTCTGAAACATCATGATAAGCCATCCAGGCACACTGAAAATGGAGAAAAATGTATCCATTTGCTGTTGTTGTAAAGTTGTGTGAGGAAATTCCTGGGCACCATGCTAAGGTTTTCCTGTAGAGTTTGGCTTGTGCCAAGGATGGATTTTGTTATGTGGACCTGTCAGGTTCCCTGCCTTTGTCTCTAGACACCCCCAGACTGCTGGGGGCCAATACAGATTTGCACAGGCTCCTCAGGGCTCCACAAATGCAGCAGGAACAGCAGCAAAAAAAAAAGGCCCCTTTGAGGGAAGATGTTCTGTTAGTGAAGAGTGAGGGAATGTGCAGCCTAATACCTGATGTTTGACCTGTTTTTGAAATCAAAATATCTTTCCTTCTGTCTTCTTTATCATCCCAGTCCTGCTAAATCTCACTCTCTGAGTAAGTGGCTTTTGGTGGCTGACATCCATTTGATCCATCCTGACCAGCTCCTACTTGGCTCTGCTGTCAGAGCACGGTGAGGTCCCTACAAGGTTCTGAGCTGCAGGACACAGTGTTAAGAGCCCCACACTTTGGCTCCATCCCCTGTCTCATTCAGCTGGCCCACTGCAGCTGTCCCCTCCTGTGACCCACTGCTCCAGGTGTGTCACCTGTCACCAAGGAGGACACAATGAAGACTTCTGTGTCCCAGACCAAGTTAAAGTCTGCAGCTCTTGTCCCCCTTGAGCTGGTCTTGGACTGTTGGTGACAGCAATAGTGCTTTGAGTGACCTGATTTAGTGGAAGGTGTCCCTGCTGATGGCAGGGGTGGAACTGGGTGATCTTTAAGGTCCCTTCCAACCCAAACCATTCTGTGACTCTGTGATAAAGTGGTTTTTCTATTGGTCACACAAGTGAATGGGAGAACTTGTTTTGCAACAGGTTCCTCTCTGGCTTAAAGCACACAGTTCAAACCCCACTCACTAGCTGCTTAAACAGATAAAGAAAATTCTCTTTGAGGATTCTATTTTCATGGTGGGTTTTAATCTGTGATCATCTTTCCCTTTTGAAAACTTACATTAAAATCTCCAACATAATTTCTTTCCTTGCCAATGTCAATGCAAGAGGAGGAAGAATATTGTCATTTGGGTTGCTAATATGCTATTCTGGGTTGTCATAGCAATAAAATATTATTACTATGTTTGACTTTTATTTAGGAATTTCCTTTAAGCTTGAGTTTTAAACTGAACTAACAGATTTTCTCAAGCGATCGGTGCCACACTTTGGACAAGAAGATGCTTAAATGGAAAAGAGCAGGCAGTTCAGGTGCTCTTTCATATTTCTGATAATTTTACTTATCCCCTTGATGCTGCTGTCCTTAATAGAGACATCCTGAAGCTGGTTCAGCTAATCAATACATTTATGCAACAGTCAGGAGCTGCCATATGGCGACATTCTCTTCTGAGCCTGTTCCCGACTCCCGGCTGGGGCTATTTCTGGATTTACTGAGAATCCTCTGAGAATAACAGCTGGGTGTAAAATGATAGCCTGAGGGTGCTGTCCAACACACACTTCAGATTTTGGATTATTTATATATTTAGGCAGATAGTGATAAAGTGGAACTCTCTGCCTTATGGTTTCTGATCCTAGAAAGCAGGGGTTTAGGGGTTGATTTTTCTTTTTCTTTTTTTTCTTTTTTTTCTTTTTTTTTTCCGGGCCACCAAATGCTCTGAGTGAGGGTAGCTTCCTGGAGGAACTTGTTCTTGGTACAGGCACATCTACAAAATGAACCTGCTGAAACATGGAACTGTGGGCTTTGAGTGCTTGTCTTTGCTGCTGAGCATATTTTAAATACTGAGGCTGCTGGAGATTGAACTTTTTTGATTTATCCAAAGGGAATTCCTGGAGAAGGTGGTGGAAGTGTCTCCCTGACTTCTCCTTGGTCTCCTCAGGTGTATTGTTGCTCTATTGTATTGGCTCCCTTGGTGATTTCTGCACATGCACAGAGCAGCAAAGTACAAACTAATTCTCTCTGTGTTTGGATGCAGCTGAAAACCACTTATTTCCTGACCTTCTTAGAGCTGCTTTTGTCATTTGCCTTCAGCACACGCTGTTCAAGACTGTCACCAAAGGAGGTTGATTGCAGATTCTGCCCCTCATTCTGTGTTATGCCAACATTCCATGGAAAGTGAGCAGGTTTGCACCTCACTCCAGATTCCACTCAGCCTGTGGGGTTTGTTCCCAGCCCGTGTGCATTTCTCCAGTCTCAGTGTGGAAGGTCCCCAGCACGTATGAACCACCAGTCCCAAATGTTTGTCTTTGGTCTGGGAAAGCATTGTCAGAGTGGGAGGAAATGCTTGCAATTTACTCTGCAAAAAGCTTCAAATAATCCCAAATTATTCACCTTTTGAAATCTTTTAAAAGTCCCTACAACTGAGGCCAGGTTTTTTCAACTGGATGGGCAGTGTGGCCTGAAGTAAAGAGACAGAGGAGGAAGCAGATTTTACAGACAGCAGAGCAGATTAGTCCAGCTGAGGGTCCCCACAAGTTCCTTGGTGCCCAGTGGCTGAACTGCTCACAGCCCTTCTGTGAGGATGCACACTGCTCCAGGGCACTTGTGACAGGGTGGTGCTGGTGGCTCTGGGGTTCTGCCCCCTGAGGAATGTGGGCCTGGCACGGTGGCCATCACTTGATGTGCTTCATTTCAGTCAGCACAAGCCCCATTTCAGCCCAGGACCTTCTCACGTTTCTCACTGCTTTCAAGACTGAAGCTGTAGGCACCACCCATGAATGATTCACATTTCTAGAGGCAATTGTTCCCATTAAAGAATGAGTTATATTTTGTACATGGAAGTGAATGACCCTATGGAGAGTAAGATATTTTCCTAGCCTAGCTTGTTTCTATGCTGGAAAACACTACCCTAAGACTCACTTATCCAAGGATTTCCAGATACAACTTCCAACTGATTTTAAGAGTAAGATGAATTTTCCAGGCAGACAGAGGCCAAAGGATATTTTTGTCTAACTTTTCATTGGGACTAGAGAGATGTGCATGGACTGACTAGAAAACAGCCTATGATATGTCTTGATAGAGTCTCATAGTCAGTTTTGTGGCCTACCATTTGTGGAAGTAAAATAACATCTACTGAAGTTCAATAACATCTACTGCCACTTCCCTTAGTGCAGAAGGTAAAAAGTGAGAGGAGCTGTTAAACAGTTTCTTGCAGACCTCTGAAGATTTATGCTGGAAAGTGTTTTGATGTTTATAAGGCACATTCAATGACCACAGATGGTGTAGGGGTGATGGGTATTTTAGTGCTGATGCTGAGAAATTGCAGGAATTATTTCAGTGTGGTCATGGCATAACAGGAGGTGTTGGTATCTCCAGAGGTTAAGCAGTGCAGTTAGGAATTCATGGATATATTCCTGATATTATTCATAGAACAGAGGCATGGGGTTTGAGATGGGTGTTTTATTTTACCCTCTGTCCCAACCACCTTCTGGAATACAAGTCCTGCTTTGACTTGGGTGTTGTCTCCTGTCCCTGCAAATAATGTTGCCTTTTGGGAATGCAGGTCAGGGCCAGACTGAGCACCTGGAAAATATTCATAATATAATGGTGCCTACCATTCCCAGAGGATGTTACAGTCTCTACCTTATTCATCTGCATGACCCAGAAACTAAGCTTCCTAGACATGTAAATAATCAAACAAAATAAAAATAATGCAGTTGATTCAGAGCCCATGAATGGGATCAGTCATAAGGTCATGCCCATTCCTAACTTTCAGGGAAGGATGGAGCCCAGCCCTTGTCCATCTTCCCTCAAAGAAGACAGAATTATCCCACAGAATTGTCCATCTTCAAGGTGAATTCTGAATTTGCTGCTCTCCTTCTTCTTCTGGTTGCTTCCAATACAGTGGCAAAAGAACAAAATCAATGAAAAAAGTAGTTTATTTTTTTTTTTAGATTGTAGGTAACCTCATATTAACCTAAAAACCACTCAACATCTTGAATGACCAATGTCTGCCCAAACTTGGGTTCAAATAGGCACCAAATGGGGAACAAAGCCCAAGATCTACTCAAAGGTCCAGGCAGGAGCAAATGGAGATGAGGCTGCAGACAGGACTGTCACCAGCTAAGGATGGTGTTGATGTCCCTGGGCTGAGCTGGAATGGGGTCCTGGGACATGGGCAGGAGTGTGGGGGTGGTTTCAGGCAAAGCTGGGCAGGGACATTAACACCTATTTATGCCCTTGGGACCTTGGCACTGAGTGATATTTTCTTTACATTTCATAAATTAACTTCACAAGACCAAAAGATAGGGAGCAGCACCTTGGGAAGGTAGGTAGGAATGTTCATTCAGAGGTGTCAGCTTGTTAAAAACTCAGCTTAGCAGCCCTTGAGGGAAGGGGGAACCAAGGAAGAGAAGTCATTGAACCAAGCCTGTGTTCAAGGAGCTTTCTGCCATGCACAGCAGTTTATGGGCCTCAAGTAGCCTTGAAGAAAGTCACCTGTAAGTTCTGTAATTGATTTCAGTGAGTGTAAGTTTAAGGCTGTATGTTTAGAAACCCTGTTAGGAAAGAGAGTTTGCAATTCCCTTTGAAAGCAGCACTTTGGTGTGATGAGGACTTTCATCCTTGCTGGATGTTTATTCAGAGCAAGAACAACAGTTACATACTAGATGAGTATGACTGACCACATAAGAGGGTCTGTCCCTGGCTGTTTCATGGCTAAAATCCAAATATAGCTTCATCCCATATATTTGCCCATATAAACACAGACACCTTGCTTGCATGTGTGAGTTAGGAATGAATTTGCCATGGGCTCTTTTCATAATAAATGGAGGTAGAGACAAATCTATGACTCAGATCTTGGTGAGCTCAACTAATATCTGGAGGGAGAAGAAAGCTTTGCTTTGCTCAGACTGCTGCTTTTTATGGGCACAGACAGGCTGACATCCATGTATTTCCTACAGCTAAACCAAGGTCAGATAAATCCAGGCTGAAGAGCTGGTTCTTCTTGCCTTCTTCCCTCACCTATTAAATTATACATATTATGATCCTCTCCATGCAGCCAGCACCTGTCCAGGGAAGGGAGGTTTGATGATGCCCAAATACCAGTTCTGCCCTCCTGCTCTGCCCAGCATGTGGCACCCATGGTTTGACATTAATTTTCTCCCTTTGAACGGAATCCCAAGTCCAGATTTCTCTAGCATGGGTGGTGAGGAAAGTGCATCTTAAATGTGTGTGAAGTGGCTCAGACATTCACTGGAGCCTTCACTTGCAAAGAGACACGTGCCTTGGAAGTATTCCCTGGGTATATTAAGAGACATCATGTGACAAAGACTTTTTAAAGCTGGTTTAACTTCCCATTAGTGCATATTAATTCTTAGTAAACCAAGCAAAAGGTGATCTTAGAGTCAGCAGGATCAACACAGCACTAATTTCTTTTCTGTTTGCTCATTCAGAGCACATTTCCAAGAAAATCCTTAGGGCCCAACTATTTTATTGCCTGGAGGGCTTTAATTTGGGGATGGTTAAGGGCCTTCCAGGCCACAAAGCAACTGGATCTCCTGATGTGACTGCATTAATAGCACTGATGGGAGAACACTAATCCAAGAGAAATGTGAGCTGTGGGTGGGAGACACAAGCCAGAGCTCTATAGTTGGTACAAGTGTAGGTGTTCAGCCTAGACAAAAATGCAGAAGTGTGCCTGTGCTGCCTTTGGATATAGGGCCCTCGTGGGGAGTCCTAAGTGAAACACCACAAAGCTTTGCTCAGAGCCTAACTCTGCACTTTGATAATAACTAGACAAAATATCCTTCCCCAGAAAAGGTGTGTTCTGTTTTCTGACAGTTAATGCAGTGAAACAAGTTTCACAACTGGCAGCAAAATGAGATACTGTAATTTCCAAAGTGTTTGGGCAGTTTGAAGGGCTTGGCAGACAGTGGAGACTTTTTCAAGAGCTAGAGGCCAGAATGTTATTTGGCTGTGTAAAAGTTTTCCCCTGCATCCCCACGTGCCCCCAAAACTGACCTTGTGTCCAGGGAGGATGGTGGAGGTCTGGCCCACCTCCTCCTGGGGAAAAATAGCAGCCAGAAGTGGAAAAACACCTGTATTGAGCCCAGCCAGCCAGAGCTGCCAGTCTGAATGAGTCCAGTTGGGAATTAACAGCCCCAGCTGACATCCTGTGGTGCCAGCAATATTTCTTTAAGTCAGACTCGTCATATGAGCTGCATTAGCTCTACTAATTTTCATCAGCATGCTGTGTGGGTACTTGCTTTGCTATGCATTTCTGTGAATGAAAAACTGCACTGGGCCCACCAATTTCCATCAGTGCCCTGTCTGGGTACACACTCTGATGCACACTGCTGTGAATGAAATCTCAGCAGAACGCCAATTCCAGCATTCCTGAGTACTGGCACTGCTTATAACTTGTATCTGAATTTAGTCCCAGCCCAGACCTGGCATGTCACCTTTGCCTTGAACAGAAATACAAATCCAAGCATTTTCTGTTCTGGCAGTGTTGGATTTCTTGACACAGGTTTCTTAGCTCAGGGGTTTCTTTTTCTTTTGCTCTCCTTGCCTTCTTTTTTTCTTCTCTTTCTGAGTTACATGGGGTTTATTTCTTGTTTATTAAGTTACAGATGAGAACCAAAGGCAGTCTCTGCTGTTAAGTTATATGCTCTCCTTATTATGTGCTTGGTTTTCAACCTTTTTAGTCCAACTTTGCCATAGGTTCCATGATACTGTTCAGAAAAGTAAATTAATCAAGTCACATGGCCAAAAATTTCCTGATTCATTTGCTAGCAAACATTTTCCCATTGTTATGACTGGTGCAGGTAATGGTGGTATTGCTGTTTGTTGGTTGTTAGAAATCAGAAACTGATTTCACAAAAGGTTACTGTGGACCTGGTAGCCTGTGAAATTGAAAGCAACCTGTCTGATCTTCAGCACTGATGGGTGGTTTAGGTTATCTCTGGGCTGGAAAGTGAGTAATTATGTAATTATAGCCAGCCCATCTTTGGTCAGAGTTACATCTTGCACTAAAGACAAATCCCTGCTTGACAATGAAGGATGTGACCCAGTAGCCACTGAGGAGCACTGAGAACAAGAAGGGATTTTTAGACTAAAAGAGGGTGAATTTAGATTACATTCAAGGAAGACTTTTTTTGCAGTCAGGGCAGTGAAACACAGGAACAGTTTTGTCACAGAGGTGGTAGAGAACCCCTGGCTGAGAACATTCAAGGACCATGGTTGCTCTGAGAAATCTGATCTAGCTGGAGATGCCCCGGCTCATTGCAGGAGGGTTGGACTAGATGACCTTTAAATGTTCCTTGCAACTCCAATTACTCTATGATCCAATGAAAATCTAGAGGCAAAAATGGGTCTCAGTGGCCTGTGCTTCTCTAGTAAGAGTTTGCTGGGAGCCTCCTGCCACTGTTCTCTTCCAAGTGCCACTGGGAGTTTTGTTGTCCTTTGCCACTGGGTTTGGGTGGTGTGACATGGGAAGGGTTTGGGTGGTGTGGCATGCAGATGTGTGCCCAGTTTTATTTGCCATTGTAAGGGATCACATCACCTGGTTGCTGGAAAGGGTTTGGGTGGTGTGGCATGCAGATGTGTGACCATTTTTATTTGTCATTTGATCACCTGGATCAGCAGAGTTTGCTTGAAGGCAATCGATTAGAAGCCAGTGCAGCTGCACAGATTTCTGTCAGCTGAAGATATGGCAAGTAGTTTCTTCTGCCAACTGGAATAAAATGCAAATTATCTTATGCTCATCCTGGGCTTCCCAGTGTGGATGCTGTTGCAAACCTCACTGCTCCCTTCAGTTCAGCTGGTATTTCTGTTCCCTGGTGCACAGTGCACTCCAGGAGTTTCTGCTGCCTGAGCCAATGTGAGTAATCCAGGGCTTGTGTAGGACCCTTGGGGAGACACAGAGTAGATTACAACTAGAAAATGAGAAAATACTGAATCACTAAGTAGCACAGCCATTATTTGGTAATTAATTAGTAGACAAAGTGCCTCAAAGAAAGAAAGAAAGCAGCCTATGTATGAACATGTATATGCACCTCTTTCTCTCTCATTATACATATCTGCAGTTATTTTAGTCACATAAGACATGTATACAGCTGAATTTATCCTCCTATGAGTCTGTTTTGCTCCCTGAGCAGACAGAAAGTCTCAGATTGTGAAGGACTGTGGAACATCTGCAACCTCATTTCCTCAGTGCTTTGCCAGGTGGCCTGGGGTAAAGAGACACAGTCCAGAGGCTGCTTTTGGTACCTAAGGAAAAGTCAGTCCCAGGCACTCTAAAAGCTGTGTAAAAACAGGAAATTTCCAGAGCTACTTCCTTGGTAAGACTGTTTTGGTACCTCGTAGGAATGGCAGCATGGGTGCTCATGTTGTCAGTTTTCCCAGAGGAGAGCCCTCACCCAGGGAGTGAAACACCAACCATGGCCTGTCTGAAGGAGCACAATGGTACAGTTATTTTAATGTAACCCAGTGACTGGAATCTTTACAGAAAGCAAGGACTATGCAGAACATGTTTGTTGGTGTACTGGTCCCCCTGTTATGGCATGCACTATGACATTTTGCAAGGAATAGAAAAATATTTGAAATGGGTATTGATGAATAAACTAAAATTACTAGGAAAAATATGTCAAAAATCCTGAAAGCCTTAGTTTTTGTTCATGCTTAGCCAATCAGTCTTTACAATCAGATCGCAGAGTGGGGAAATGTGTTTTTAATATCCAACAGAATTGTTAATATATTTCTTTGACATTGCCTTGAGGACCAGGCTGAGGATTCCAGTTTCCACTGGGATCTCTGGGAGTTATGGGAACACAGTAGTCAGTGTACTTTAAAGAGCATAAGAACCATCTCATGCTGACAGCTCCCCAAAAGCCTCTGCTAGTGGGGGATTATGGAACAGGGATGTTTCTGGAAGCAAGACATAGCAATAGGAACCATCTGAGTATTTGCCAGAATTTTTTATGAATGAAACTGGAAAAAAAAAAAAGCACTGATAGAATTTGGGAAAAACCCTGAACTTGGTAGTACAGCTAGGAATAAGAACTGCATGGTCAACCAGAACTGTAACTGTCTTGATAAAATATATTGTAATGCAGCCAAATGCAGTACATATGTGGGGTAAAAGAGTAAAATAGTTCAGAATTATCCAGATGTCATTGTGGATAAACTCATCAGACTGAGTTTTGCTGTCATGGTTTATGCAAGGGTTTAGTAGGGACCAGAAACACTTTAAGTATGGAGGTAATTCTACCCAAACAGTGTGAAAACATACTCAGTTTTGGTGCCTATAATTGACAGGCAGTTTTGGTGCCTATAATTGACAGAAAATTACCATTACAATGATTTGAGGATTAAAGAAAATGCCTCCACATATACCTGGGACATACAAAGTACTCTGTTCAGCAAGCCCAAAGGAAGTGAAGTGGTTGAATTGGTTACAACATCTACACATCCACTCATGAAGAAACTACCAGATTCTGAAGTGTTCTCTCAGTTTATGGAGAACATTTTAGTGAATGTCTAAGTGCTGAAGCCAGACAGTTTCAAGCTGATGATGAAGTCTGAGTTTTAACAGTGAAGGTAATTAACCCTTGAAGCAAAGTGGCAAGAGAAACAGCCATTTCTCCTTCTCATATTGTCTTCATATCAAGAATGGTGGCCTTTCTAGAGACAGAAAAGTACTCTAGTTATTGAACAAACGAAAATCGTCATCCTGATATCACATAACTGGGAGAAATGCAGTGTCCTGTGAGAAAAGTGATGCAAATTGATTCAAAAGCCCTTTTCATTCCTTAAAACCCTGTGAGCAAAATTGCACATTGGACTATTTCAGGTTGAGCTATTTAAACTCTGAATATTTTGTGCTAACAAGTTTTCCTGAGTAGCGTCAACTAGACATGCGACAAAGGCTGTGAAGGTATCCAAGGACACATCTACATCTTCAGGCACAAACAGATGTCTGTGAAATGTTGATTTGCTGTCTGGCTTTCCAGCACACACCAATTGTAATGGAACTGGAAACTGCATTTACCCACTGGATGGGTTGTAGATATCCCAGTACCTCAAATCCCCGGAGTAATCACTCACAATATTCAGGGTGAACTAATCAAGGCACTGCTAGAATCAAATGTAATTGGAGTAGCCCATTAATCAAGCTCTGGATTTCACAGGACTTGAAAGGGATAGTGGCCTTCATGAGGGCTACAAGGAGACTGCAGTTGGGAGAATCAATGCATTTATGTTTCTTTTGCTAAATGATTCTGTAATTCTATGGTTGGACTAGACAATCCTAAAGATCTTTTCCAACTTAAATGATTCTCTGGTTCTGTGATTTTCTATGATTCTCTGGTTTCCTGTATTTGGTTCCTGAATGAACTCTTTCAGTCTAGTTTTTCATTTCAGTTTCAGAATAATTTGCATGTGGAGTTTTAAGCACTGCATGTTACCAGCTTGAAAGACAATCTCCCTATTGCAAAGAGCTTCTTCTGTGCCATCAGTGGAGAGTTTGAACAACTTATTTATTTCAGATGCTTGGCTTGAGCCAAAGGTGACCTCTCACAGCTTTCAAGCAGGATCCATCCTCTGGCCAACTGGCCAGGCTGGGGTGGCCAGCAGAGCAGCATGTGCTCCTCCTGGCTCAGCAGCAAGTAAGACAATCCTGGGACACTGCAGAAGGCGAGGGGACACAGGAGATCAGGGATGGGTGGTGGAGCCCAAGGAATCCTGAGGGGAGAGACAGTGGGCATGCAGTCTGCAGGGAGAGGGGCTGGAAGTGAGGTCAGGAACACGGTGAGCTGCTGGATTTGGGGTGGCACAGGTTCGTGGGACAGCCTTAACATCCTCTGTGCACCTCTGAGCTCAGGCTGAGGCTGCAAGGCGATGCTTCAAACAGAGGCAGAGAGTATTTAGCACCTTCCCATGCCAAGAACCTCACTGTTGATCCTCCAATGTCTTTTCTACCCAGCCAAGTCAGCTTGTGCTTGGGAGAGATTTAATATCAAACATAGTGTGAAATTCAATCTCTCCTGTTAGACGAGCTCTGACAATGGAGCTGCCATGTGCTTGGTGGGTCATGTCAACCTTAATTTACTGCCCCTGGGTACTGTGGAAATGTCTCAAGACTGTCACACTCCCACACTGCTGAGCTCTTGGCTTGTACACAGCGACCAGCAGAAGGTAATCACAGCAATGGGGCCTTTTGGAGGGGGAAAGAAGCATTCAAAAGCAGCCACAGGCACCCTCCAGTATTACTAGACCAGTTTAAATTTATGTGGACTGGTACATTACTGACAACACAGCAAGCCACCAAATGACAAAAAATATCAGAGTTAGTAAAGGAGCATTCTTGGAACATTCAAGGAAAAGAGGAGAGAGGGAAGAATCATTATATTTATTTCACAATGTGGGGAGAAGGTGAGTCAAAAAAATGTCAGATGACCCCTCCTCAAGTGTCAAATCCACTTAGACTGCAAGAAAGGAGGTTAACTTCTTTTACCATATCCAAGCATACACAAAACTTCAGTATACTTTTTATTTTCAATAATAATAAAAAAGGGAAATAGTCAATAGCATCTTTCATCTGAGTCAGCTTCAATATCTTTCTCCTGCCCTAACCCAGGCATTCTTGCTGCTGTTTGGTTCAGGCTGTTCTTCCTACAGCTTACAGAGTTACAGCACATATGAGGTTAATTCTGCAATTTTAGTTCCATTTCCTACTGACCATTTTTTTCATGTATTTCAAACAGTGCAAGCAAAGAGACATTGTTTTTCTTGTAGGAACCAAGCATTAAGAAATCAGAACTGAAATGGCAGGACTCCCTCATTAAAGATGAAATACAGATGCTGTATGGTGCAGTTTGTAGGCAGACTGTGCAAGTAAAACTCTCTGAGCCTGTGTAAGCTCCAGGGCCCAAGAGGATTTGCCTGTCCCCACACTGCCCCTCTCTGCAGTTCAGAGATACCTTGTTTTGTTCTCAGTTCTTTGGCATTGGATGAAAGTCCATGAACTGTTTTATATCAGATTAGTGGTCTGAATGGGAAGACAGATTTAAATAGTTTTAAGACAGAGGAAATCTTTCTTTCTAAATAAATATCACAAAAGGCAAATAGTCATCAAAATACTGTTTGTGTAGGAAAGAGGCCAGCAAAATCATGCATAAAGGTGCTGAGCCACATTGCAAGTTTATTGATTTTCCTAACACAGACCCCTCTGATGCAGCTGGTGGAGGCTTCCCCAGCAGCAGCCAGCAGGACCTTCTCAAGCACCATCAGTTTGGGGAAAGAAATGATGATTTTTGTGATGGATGTTCCAGATGGGTCTGCCAGAAATCCAGCTTTCATTCCCTTCTGTTAATCAAGATAATGAGGTTTAGCTGCAGGAGGATCTTACAGAGTCTGATACACTGCGAGGATCCTTCTCACCTCTGCCCCTAGGATTTAAACGCAAAATACCTAGGTGGCTCCTCAGGCACATGCCCTTTGTCTTCTTCCCCAGTAATAACCTAACCCCTCTGCTATAGGACCTGTCCCACCACATCCACATGGATTTTGTGGTCTCTTTCTAGATATAAGGACAAGATCAGTGAAAGACAGTGTGGGTCTGAAAAGCAGCTGTGTCTATGGCTCTCCAGTGGTGGGATATCTGAACTGCCTCTAGCTGAGCAGGGGATTGAACCAAGGACTCCCACAATCTGTTTTCCCTGCTGTTTCTCAGGTGAAAATACAATGCTACTCCCTAGAAATGGCAGAGACAGGTCCTGTAAAGAAAAGGGGGATCAGTACTGTGCCCCCAGTGGGACTCTTCAGCTCACTGACAGCAACTCTGCTCTGCAAGGTGGATGAATGATCTGACTGGGAGCCTATCTGATGTCTTCCTAAAAATCACAACAAAGTGACTTTCCCAAGGTGCTGAGGAAAACCTGTGGCATTAAGGACTCTCTTTTGGGGTGAAGTTTTGCATCAGCCTCTAGTTTGCTTGAAACATCATCAAAAAATCATGCAGTGCTCTGGCATAGCACTGCACAAAGTTATACTGGTGCAACTTCAGGCTGAAAATTCTCTCATGAGCTTTACTCAACATTTGCCTTTCAGCCCAACCTAGTCATGTATGATCCTGCTGTGACAGTAGGGATGGACACCTCCAGATGGCAAATCATCCTCTCCCAAGGGAAACATCTAAGCTGCTACCTGCCTTTCCCCATGGCCTAGAGACAGACTGTGTGACTGGTTCTGGCTAGATGGTTAAGGATGAATGGATTGAATCAGATCTTAAGCCACACAGCTTTAGTTTCCATAGAAAAGATGCTTTGGGTGGGTGAAAACAGCATTTTCTCTAATGCATGCACTCACCATGCACTCACAGCTGCTCTCTGAGTAGCCCTGGGCCACACTTATGGCTTCTTTGAGCAGGAGCAAACTTTAGATGTAAGGGTTATGTTCAAAGCAGCTTTCCAGCCTTCCATTTGAGCCACAAACAGTGCTGTACAGTGGAGAAGGGCTCAACTTTTTGTTACAGGATGGCATTATTCTTGTTTCATTGTCTCTGTTACTGGGGTAAAGGTTAATGGAAGAGGTGTGCCTGCTGCTCATTTGGCACACGGTTCTGATTTTATTATCAAAGTGTTCCCTGGCTTCACAAATCACCAGGCAAAATTCTATAGCTCATGAAGAAAGCCATACAAAACCATCATAATGGTCCTTTCTGGCTGCTCCAGACCATTCCCCCTCCTTACATTAACTTCATATCTGTTTGATCCCTCTAACTTCATGTAATTTCAAAGGAGAATTGGACTTTCTGAAAGCATGCCTTTAAACCTCACTCTGAGATGGATGTGCAAAAAGTAGAAGTCAGTTTTCCTGATGAGGCTTTACTCAAAGAATCAAGGTACAATGTGTATGAGTTCTTCCTTAGAGGAACAAGAAATTAACAGAGAAATGAATGGAAATCCTGAATCTATCAAGGATCATCATGCCCTGTGCTGTGTATAAAATCACTTCCCCATGCAAGTGCCACAGGCCTCTGGTTTTCCACCAATCTTATGCAGGCAGGATTTTCACCCTAATTTTGCTTTTGCTGCTGTTCAAATTCCACCACCCTTATGTAGCACTTTCTAAGTGTGCAATTCACAGCTGGATGGGAGGTGAAGCTGCAGCCCAGGCCGTGGAGAGTGGACTCACAAACATCCCAGTGTCTCTCCAAACACCTTCTCCCACTTCCCCTCCTATCCTGGCTAGCAACACATGGAAAGTTTTTGTCATGGAGGACATTCTTGGGCAGGAAGGAAGCGAGGACTGTGGCCAGGAGCCATTGTGGCCACCTGCTTGGATGTTCACTTCAAAGGACAACGAATCGACAACCCCAACGTGCAAGCAAGCGAGAGCTGAACATGTCTGCATGCAGAGTTCACCCAGTATTTGGGGCTGGGGCATAAAAGGCCTTTGCCCAGGCTGTCTGTGACCCCAAAGAAGAGCAGCAGTCGGATGATGGTGCCAGAGAGAGCTGAGCCAGCATTGTGCTGGATGTGCTCTGTGCTGCAGTACATCTGAGGCATGCCATTCTTCCCACATACACTGCTGTACCCACCCAGTTATGAAAGAGCCCTTGGCTGCCTGCCCTGCTGCTCCAACATTGCATCTTTAGCCTGAATTAAACTCCAGCCCAAACCCTGCTAATTCTTCTTGCCATTAGTGCTGTTTGGAAGGAGAGGACTCTCATGGTTTAACACCCTGGAAAGACTCTGAGGCAAGTGCCAGCACACACAGCAAGAGGCAGGTGGAGTTGTTCCTGGTTCAGTGTAGCTTGTGCAGGTCAGGACCAGCAGTGGAAAAGCTACTAGAGAGGCATTAACTGATGACAACAACCACACTACTGAGCCAGGCTCTCTGGAAGATTTGCTTTCTGGTTCCATCTATGTGCTGATACACAGGCTACACCTTTCATGGTGCAAAATTCTATTTCCTGAAGAGAAGGGTCACTCCCAAGGAGGATTGAGAAAAAGCTGCTTGTAGGAATGCAGTAGCAAAGGGTTCAAGGATCCTGGGGGGCTCTCAGAGAAATAGCAAAAGGGTTCCTGTCTCTTGTAGGAAAAGGCAGGATGACCTGGTCTCCTGAGGTTAGACAAGCAGCCAGGTTCTTGTGTGTACTGGTCACACTTTCCTTTTATTTATTATATTTATCCTTCACAGCTGATCTCTCTGTATTTGCCCTTATTGTCTTTGCATGCAGAGTGGAGCATAACTCTGGGACCTGGCTCAACATCCTTTCTGTCCACAGGACACTTAGGTAGAGCTTAGCAATTTACTACATCAGAACACCAGAAAATGGCCAGTGTGAATGGGCCATTGTACCCAGTGCCTTTATGGATGTGACTTCACATGAATCTGCACTGGATCTGTATTATTAAATGGAAGTAGTAAGGAAAAAAGAAATGGGGAACAAAAGATCCTCTGTAGATGGTAACTCCTGCAATGTTCAAAAAACAAGAGAAATGAGGCTGTTCTCAGCTCTTTGTATGGATTTATTCCAAATAGGGCCAAACATCACAGACAGTGTTGTTTCTCTATGTTTCTAACCAGAGGGGTTTACTCTATAACCATTATATGGTATATTTCTGGGACACCCTCTGCTGGGATGTGATGAATAGTGTCACCCCTTACAGTAACTGCTGCTCACCATGGCCTAAGAGCCAGAAGCAGGTGACAGAGAGATGTAAAACAGACGTGACCTTTTCTCAATATATCTGGAACAAAATTTATGCAAACCTGAAGTAAGGTGTTGAAGAGAATTCAAAAGTTACCCCAGGAACTGGTGAATGGCACATGGACAGAGAGTGAGGGGTCCTGCATGTTAAATGAGAGCCCTGAGTTTGTAAGAGCTTGTTTGCATTACCTGTGGGTTTGAGTTACGAGATGCAGCATTTGGCTCTGCATCTGAAGGTAATTGTTTATAGTGTATTTTATGACTGTTTACAAATGTGGTTTGAAGAAAACAATGGAATATGTAACAGGTTGTTTTTCCCCAGGTCTTCAGTCCAATAAGTTTGTATTAAGTGGCTAGACTAGAAATTTAAGTCATTGTTATTTATATTAGAGATAAAGCTAAGGATCCAGCTGAGCTCCAGGCTGCATTGTGAGAGCTGCTGTGTCAGGGTTTGAGAATGGTCTTGATCTGAAATACAAAAGGATCAAGACAGGCTGGTTAATCCTATGATTAGATACTCCCATAAGAACAGGCCTTCACTCATGGTCCTATTGCAAGCACCTTGTGTGGCCACAGTCAGCCTTTTAGGGTTAATTTTTTGTGGTATTTATGGAAAAAAAACCCCAGAACCAAAATCAAAATATACTACATTTAAGGCACTGTCATTTAGGGAGACCAAGATCCCCATGTAGATTTAGTGCCATAACACTGAGATTAATTTGAAGGTCTTTTCTGCCAGGTATGGGTTAAACCAGCAATTCCCACCTGCTGAGACCTGCAGCCTTCACTTGGCTCACCAGGGAGATTTAGCCCAGGTCTGTAATGGCTGAGGGGTGTTTCATTGATGTTCAATGGCTTATTTGATAATCATTGCTACTAAAACATCATTCTGGTTAGCAAAAACAGAGAGGAGAGATGCTTGTGCCTAAGGAACAAAAAAAGGATGCAGAAATTATGGACAATGCCCCCAGCTGTCATGCAGACTTGCTGGGTGATCGAGAGGGAGTCTGTTAATCTCTCAATAGTCAGTTCACAACTTAATAATAATAACAAGCCTTCCTTCTTCCTACTCTTTGTGTTTGCTATTTAGCTTTTCAAGTCTCAAAGGCAGGAAACATCAGTGTGAGATGTGCCCTGGCTGGTATCCCAATGCCACTGTCAGGTGAGGAACTTCTGGGGGCAAGAGTGTTGGAGGAGCTCATATCCATGATAACCAGAAACAGAACCTTTATTGAGCAGACAGAAGAGACTCTGGAGCTGAAATGGGCAGGAAGATTAAACTCATCATGCTGAGAAGTGCTGCCCCAAGGCAGACGGGGGAGTTGCAGAGGAGCTTGCCTTGCCAAAGAACACTCTACCTGCTCATAGAAGATTATACACCTTGCTCTAGGGCTGGCAAGCCAGGGCTTATCTGTTTCAGAACAAATTCTGACAGAGACTGGGTGCCATTTCTGCGCCTCAGGCTGCTGTAAGCTGTTTTCCTTCAGCAGCAATTCTCACAGGATCTCAATCCAAGGTAGGGTTCTAGCTACCCTGAAATGTAAGATCCATTGCAAAATCTGCAGGCAACTGTGCTGGCAACTTAGGAGTTTCCTCTGGGCCTGGCATGTGCTTAAACTACTCATGAGCTATCTGGGCTCCTCAGCTTGATTTCCATCCTTGGTTGACTCATACTTTATTTCAAGGATTGTTTGCATTTTTATGCCTCTGAGACTAGGTCCCGTGGGAATCCTTCCCAAACTCACTACATTGACCTCCTGTTTTTCCAGCACATAACCCCTTCTCAGAAGAGGCCATTTGATCCTCCACCATAAATACATGAATCAACACTTTATGCTTTTATGGGATTTTGTCTGAGTTTTCCAGTTTCCCAGCACCTCTGAAGGTGGGTTCAAAGTTTGATGGCGCCCAAAAATCTTGTTCCAGTGGGTGGCATCCCTGCCCATGGCAGGAGGATGGAACTAGGTGGTCTTTAAGGTCCCTTGCATCCCTAACCTTTCTATGATTCTGTGGTTCTGTGGTTTTGTGTTTCTCTGGTTCTGTGGTTCTATGATTCAGGCCATTGTGCTATAGTGAGGTTCAAGGGAAGAAATCAGAGGAGCATTTTGAGAAAGCTTCTCC
Source organism: Urocynchramus pylzowi (assembly GCA_013397555.1). Classification (NCBI taxonomy): domain Eukaryota; kingdom Metazoa; phylum Chordata; class Aves; order Passeriformes; family Fringillidae; genus Urocynchramus; species Urocynchramus pylzowi. Next base: position 196,525 of record VZRH01004843.1, read on the forward strand.
AATTTTCCAGGTAAATCAGTCAGTCACAGGTGTTAGCTTGGCCCCAGCCTGTTAACAAGCTTGACACTTGTTATCTAAAAGACCTAACCAAATAGTTTGCTGAGATAGACACCTCAGAGACAGGTCCAGGTTGGGGGAACAGTTCTGCTATAAATCTCTTCTGGCCCTATGGGGAGGCCAAACACTTCTGTCAAGTCTTTATTTGTACATGACTGAAACAAATTCAGTCCCACCATAATTATGGAGGGCAGCCTGTGAAAATCGAATTTATGTATTCATAGAAGAGTGTCCATGAGTAAAAAAAATAATAATATATGCATAGGAATTCACAGCTAGTACCCACCAAAGCTCATTTCAGTTATCTGCAGTTTCAAAACAAACAGTGCATCTCTGTGTGTGCAACCAGACCTAGTTTTTCAATAGGAACCCATAATGTCATGGGGGGTTCAGTGTGGGGTTCAGCTTACCAGTGCAAGTTGCTGACAGTCTTAATCCATTGCTCTTTCAGGGAAGATGTTACTTCCTGTGACCATGGACCAGGGCAGAAAAAGCAATACCCATTGATGCACAGCTAATATACAGATATCAAAGGCCTTTTTTGCTTGTATGTGGTCTACTAGCTGTCTGTTGGATGGTAAGTCTGGGCATGTATTTGGTATTACCTGGTTAATCATCAAAGAAAGCATGTCCCCCTGAAAATAACCCAAAGAAATTATGCTTTCTCTAAAATGAGATGGATGTTCTGGCCAGAGTCAGAGTACTCTTCCTATGCCTCTGATCTGTGAGACAAGAACCTTCAACCATGAAATATGTAAAGGAATATACACTTTAAATGCATAAGATAATGGGCAAGTAAATTAACAAAAGGTTTGCAAAGATATGGAAAATCTTCTGGGTGGTGAAAGATGAGTTGCTGGGAAGGTCTGGAGCCAAATGCTTGTGCTGGCCCTTGCTGCTCCCTCCCTGCTCTGTGGGGCAAACACATCTGCCTCACACAGGAGAAAGGAGGCTCCTGAAGGACTGTTGGGTACCAGCCCCAGCCCTTCACACATCTCAGTGCTCTGTGGCTTCAGGAGTGGCTCTGGTGGGAAAGGATGGCTACTGTGGGCTGCCTGCTGGGAAATGAATGGATGGGCCAACACCTCCCAGCTCCTTGGCTAAGCCCAAGGTGTCTCATGCTCTTCTCTGATGTGGTTTGCACTTTACCAGAAATGCTGCAGCTGCTGGACCCAAAGAACAGAAAGCTCTAGTTGTTACAGCAAGAAAACATCACTGAGTCTTGCTGATTTGCAATAATGCTGCTCCATCATGGGTGTTATCCTGAGAAACTTAAATTCCTTAGTCCCTTAGGGCTTGTGGTGAGGTGAATGGCAAAGCCTCAATCAGTTCAAGAGCAAAAAACTGGGATTTTATTCAGGTAGGTGTTTCTTTCCCCTCCCAGAAATGTGATGAGACCACATCCTGTGCTGTATTCAAACAGCACTTGTGCTTGTCAGTCATGGTCCCCCTGACCCTGCTCTGTACACAAACCAACACACACATAGGTGCACAGAGTCCAATTGAAAAAGAAAATAAAACCCTAACAAAAAACCCAACCAACTTTCTCTGAAATAATTTTGGCCAGACTCCTCTTATTTAATAAAAAGTTGTGATACAGTGCAACAATACATCCTGCATGCCAGAACAGGAAGAATGCTACTTTTGTGTAGGTAGGGAAATAGTTGTGATGTACAAAAGAGATACTGTTTTTCCAACACTTTGGCCAAACTTTTCACTTAGCTTCTCATGTCGGGAGAGGGTGTGACAGTAGATAGGATGTAGCCTTTGAAACTCCATCTCCACAGAGAAAAGACAGATGGAATCCAGCTGGCAGATATCACACACGGTTTCTGTTCTCCTCCATATCGCAGATCTGATAAACACAGAAGAATAACAAGCCTTTATAGAATGCAGATGAACAGAGGAGCCTATCTGTATGTAAAAGAGAAGGGCCTCAGTTGACTGAATGTTTATTTCTCCTAAATGAAAGTTAACTCCCACGATCTCATAAAGCGAGAATCTACCTGTTCGAGGCACACATCTGATTATACACCACACAAACTTCTTGACCTCCCATGGCTGTTGTTATCCTGATCTCATTTAACATCATGTCATGGCAGACTGACATGGATATCAAGGAAAGGCCAAGCAGGTGGAGGATGTCCAGTGGAGTTTGCTGGGTTGTGTGAATCTCTGTCTTGGAGAACACCATTGCCGGCCTGTGATCATCCAAAGCATGCACTCTGGCTTTAAAAATAAAATCTTAGAAACCTGGGAATAATGTGCTAAGACAAGTGTTGTCTGGTGATGGGAACCAGGAAATGGTAGCTGTGAATACCTGAGTGAGAATGACTCATCCAGTGACCTGCTTTGGCTCTGCTGTGTCCTCCTGTAACCTCCTCATCTTTCCTGCTTCAGACAGAGCTGCAAGGCTTTGTTACCCAGAGGACTTTGTGATATGATTCTGTGCTCTCCAGCAAACCTGCCACAATTAATAATAGAAGATGCCTAAATTAGGATCTGATGTTGCTCAGGCTATTACTGTGCATTTCACCTGTGCAGATATTGGGTCACATTCTAAAATGTTTTTGATTAATAGAGGATGAATTTTTATCTCCTTTTACCCAGTAAGGCAGCACTGTCTTAATGGAAAGTGAAGCCATGACAGAAGGTGGCATTATGTTAGTTTTGATTTCCTCCGAATACGAAGGAGCTGATGCTGAGATGAATTCCCTGAAGAGGTAGATTTTATGTGTATATTCATTTATTTCACCCCTGTACTGGGATGGTACTCAAACATATTTTTTCTGTTTTCTCCTGTATAAATTATAGCGAAGCATTTCCTTCCTTTTGTGCTGCTCTTTTATGGATGAAGGAATCGGTGTCACACAAAGGAAATTCCAGAACATGGACTCTCTATCAGTATCAGCAAAAGTCTCAATTGTCTCTTAGATGTCAGCCTCTGAGCTTGGCCCACTGCTACCATTTAAATCTATTTATAATTTATGAGGTCATGACCATAAGTTTTCCTTTTAATTCTCCCCAAAGGAAGCAGTGAAACTAATTTACAAAAGACTTCTGGGCTCTGGAAAAACACAGTGAAATACAAATAAGATCACAGGTTGTTACAGAAATGTAGATTATTGAACCTTAAATTCCTGTCTCCAGCAATGGCCACATCTGCAGCTTCAGAGCACGTAGCAATCTCCTCTTAACCCCTAAACACTTTGGAGCCCCTCTGGATTTGCCTGCTGGATTTCAAACCAAGAAAATAAACTCATACCAGTGAGGTACTTAAAACCAGGGGTAATTTTAAGAAGATTTACCCAAAGCCAATTGCACTGAGTAGGAAAAATCTACTCTTAACTTTCACTGAATGACTTTACCCCCTCCTCATGTATTTTTTACCTCAGCCTTTCACACTGAAATTCTGAGTTTGTGCAGCCCCAGCTCCTGTGCCTGTAGAGAAGTACTTCTATCTGTGTCTGTTTTGAAGCATACAAGAATTTGTGTCAATTCTAAGCCCAAGTGCCCAGTGCCTTTTCTCCTGAGGCACTGGAAACACTGCCCCAGCTCCAGCTCTGATTTCCCTGTTCAGGACAGCCAGCACATGCCGTGTTTTCCACCTGATGTCTGAAAACCACAGATCAGGAGAGAACTTAAATTTTGTTTTGCATTTCCTGAAGTCACCATAGTGACTTTACTATCATTATTTCCCTATTTTCAGCCAATAAAAATCACGTTGGTTATAACATTAGGAGAGAATACAATATACTAATGAATGGGATGGTTTTTCAGCAACACATGTTCTATGTTTTGTTACTTTAAATAGATGCAGTTTCCTTTTAGGAAGATTCCCTCTAGGAGGATTTCTTTTAGGAAGGCTGAATTCTAAATGTCCTTTCTATATAAGTACACAATATGGAAAAAAGAAGAACCTAACCCAAGCCTGAAAGAATTGAATTTGGCATTTAAGAACATTGAATGAGTGGTGACAAGTTTTGTAGTAGTCATATACAGCAGACAAACTGTTCTTGTGCAGTGGAGTAGAAGCTTATCAGCTTCTAGCTGATTTGGGAATTCTATTAGATGATGTTCCATAAAGTACCAAGTCCAAGTATTGATACTTCCAATTTGAAATCACAAAGGTATCAAAAGCTACACAGCTACAGCCAATAGTTATGCTGCTTCCCTGAGGAAACAAGGGATTGAAGTTTTGCTTTCCTAATTTCTCTGGAATTCACTTTTTTGCACTGTCATCTGTAACACAGACTATGAATCTTATGAAAAGCCTGCCCTGCAGTCTGAATTTTATCCCAGACTCAAAACTGCTGTGAATATTCCCCAGAGAGCCCCAGCTCATGGGCAGCTGTCAGTCACTTATCCTTTTGTTTCTTGAGACAAGTTAAACATTGATCCTGATCAGCTTCTGCTTCTTCCACCATTCTGCTCTTTCTCTTAAGGTTCTACATCCTCTGATGTTTCTGGCTTTTTCTCTGGAGCTTTGATAACATCACATCTTTGTTCTTCACTATGGTTAATTGGTGTTGACTAATTTATCCCTGTTGTGTTCTGTTTTCACACTTTACAAGTGTTTGTGGTCTATATAATCACACTCAGACTAATGGGCTCTGAGTCATTGATAAAGCAGAGAATTTTCTTGAAATCTTTAGATCTGAGCTCTTTTCTGGACAGAATAAGAGATCTTAGACTCTACAGACACAAAGCACAGACTATCAGCTCAACCTAGACAACATCCATGTAGGAAAATGGGTCCTTTTAATACCCCAGACAATTACACATGTGTTTTATACACAAAAATACGACTTACAGTTCAGTTCCTGCATCTTTTCACCTTCGTGGATCTTCCCAAGCTTTTTCCCAACTAAGTGTTTCATATCATTCCATTGCTCACAAGAAAACACTGTCATGTAATATCAGTGGTATATTGTCAACAGTAAAAGGGAAAAGGACAAGACCTGAAGTTCTGAGACTTTCTTCGTATCAGAAATAGTCCACAGCATTTTCTGTGTGCCTGAAAACAAACTTCAATACAACAATGGCTTCTCAAACCAGGACTGCAGTCCCACATAATCAGTATCTGGTGGCAGGTGTTCATCAGGTTGTTCCACTTAACAAAAGGTAACTCCTTACCTAACAGACAAAAATTTGAAATTATCACTCAAAATACAAATGGGAGCAGAATTTGGCATCACCACTGCTAATCTTCTTCCTTTGGTTACGTGTTCCTCACTGCACATGGAAGTAAAGAATATTGCTTGCTGACTTCTTTCATACTTCCTCTCTCATTTTTTTAAAGCTTTCTAATTATTGCACTATGAAAGAGAAGGGAAAATACCAAAGACAGGCATGAGGTGGAAGAAACACATTCCCTGGATTCAGCATCAAGTAACTTGTCAACCTGACTGCTTTCCAGACATGAAAAAAATTGCCTGAGAAAAGGAGAGGAAGAAAACACATATAGAGAAGGCCCCTTTAATCTAGCAAAAAAAAAAAAGCATCACAGGAACCAAATTGAACCAGACTCATTCATATGAAAAATAAGTCAGTAACAAAGACGATTAATCACTGGAATAGTACAGAGGGAAGTTGTACAATTATTTCCTGTGTCCTGATGTCTTCAAATCAGGACTCTATTCTCTTCTGTAAAATATGATTTGATCAAGAAATTCTTGGACTTGACACAGAGGAGGTCAGCCTAGATAAGGTGATCATTCCTCTGACCCTAAAACTCTACAAATATGTACCTTCAGAGAGAAAGGCCAGACTGTGGTTGCAGTCTGGCACAGGGACACCAGAAATTTTGGTCCAAGGCCTGGCTCTGTTACAGATTTCCAGAATAATCACAAGGAAGTTGTGTAATTTATCTGTGCCTCTGTTCACCATCTGTAAAGTCTGGAGAATAATCCTTCTCCTGTTCCATTTTTTAGCTATTTGGGGTATGGGAAGCAACTTATTAGGTGTGGGTACAGAGCTTGCCTATGGTCTGCAAAGGCAAGTCTGTAATCATCATTGCAAAGCACAGGTATCCATAAGGAAATCTTGATGGTGCAGAAGGACAATACATTAGCAGGGAGATAAAGAAATGCCTTTCTTTCATCAGTAGCCTCCTGAGTGCAGTTAAAAAGCAACATGTCAGAGTGTGGGGATGGTCACTCAGCCAGAGAATTATGATTTCATCTTAGGATGCTTCTGGATACAAATAGCATCCAAGGCCTCTTGATGAGGGAGCCTCTCACTTCCTCCAGTGGCATTTGCAACATTGCAGTCATTTATGTTCTCAACAACAATAATCAAATGACCAGTGTCTGTCTCTATCCATGCACAATGAAGACTTGTGCTCTCTTTGCTTAGCTAAGAAACTTTGTGAGCTGCTGCCAAGAAGTGAAAGATCATTTTGAATGGCTGGAACAAATTCAAACCATGTCCAAGGGAGATGGAAGGCTCACAGGCCTTGTCCACTGCCCAGCTGCTCCTCCCTTCCCTACATCTTCATTGTGTCTGTTGGTCTCTGTCACTGCTGGAGCTAAATTATCTGCTGCTCCACCTGGTAGCTGGACACTCTTCCAGCTTTGCCCTTTTCCTGTCACTGGGGCTGAAGTATGAATAGCCTTTCATGGCATGTAGGAAGTGGGTTTTAGGAAATGAGCTGAGCATGAGCAGGGCTTCTACTCAGCCAGGGAGAAAAGGGCTGAATCCCAGCTGGAACCTCTGAGCAACATCTCAATAAGTCCTTATGTGAGCTGCTCTGAGTTATGTCTGCTCCAGAGAGAATGGAGACTTACACAGCAGTCTGTGCTAAGATTCCAAGTACACAAGACATGTTCTTTGCTCCAGAAACTTCTGGGTTCAGTCCCTGATGGTGATCAACATGGACCTGCATACGTGTGTGTGCATATATATATATATATATATATACATATATGTATATATATATATATACACACACACATATGTATATATATATATATATAAATATATATATATACACCCCCCCCATATTGTAACATAACATGCCTAACAGCCCTTCTCATATGAAAGGGAAAGCACTTCTTTATCTATGAAAATTATTTACTTTTCTAGAAATATAACTACTTCAGCACTGAAATTCACTCCCAATAAGACAGAGAAAACAGAGAAAACAGAGCTAGCAAAAGAAAGCAGTGGCCACTAGCACCCAGATTTTCTTGGGCTATGCTAAGGGTTGCAAGGAGAATAATAGGCACCATTGTTTCCAGATCCTCACTACTCCTAAAAAGCCTCATCAAGCTACAAGCATGACCAGTGTCAGAATAAGGCACTGAAAGGGTGCCTTATGAGGGTTTGGAGAAGGAAAGGAAGAGAGACCTGTTGGGATGAGTGGAGAACCATATCAGAAATACAGTGAGACACAGCTCCACAGAGCTAAAAGATGCACTTGTGTTATCCTGCCAAGTCCTCCTTGGCACAGTGTCTCTGCATGTGATCCTCTGAGTCTATCGCTGGTTCCCTGCGATATGTGTCTATCTGGTTTCTCACGGCTGCAATAAACCCTTCTACTGCACTAATCTCATTTAACAGTTCCACTGACTTGAAAAAAACCCAAGTAAAATTGCTCTGCAATTTCTGCTGGCGCTATTATGGCTGTATCACTTGTCAGCTTTCATAAACAAGATAAATATAGTTAAAGCATCAGATATGAAGAAATTTGGCGTGTTACAGCAACTCATCAGAAATATTTTTTGAAAGGTACCTTATAAAAAAAGAAACAAGAGGATGCCAGAGAGGATAAAAACTTCAAATTTCTCTTTTTGCAAAATTCTTTTGCCCAAGGAGACTGCAGGAACTCAGTGTGCACTGCCTTTCCAGCAGCATGTGCTGTCGCACACAGCACTGGACCCGCACTGACTCCCTGAAAGCAGTGAGTTTTGATATCAGTCTCCGTATCTTAAAGAGCCTCTCTCTCAGATTGCATCACTGGGATCCAGCTACCTGGAGGATAAAAGGCAGAACATCAGGAGGCATGCAAAGCTGGAAGGAGGGGGGAAAAGTTCCTGTTCCTCTTAGCAGGGGAAACCCCGACTCACAAGTGATTTGTGACGTGTTTTTCACGGCGAGAGGACACCCATCTGAAGGGCCTGTGTGAAAGACCATCCCCCACTCTTCCCCACACAAGAGGTTGGTTTGTGCCTGCAGCTACTCCATGCTCCAAAGAAGACAAGAATCTCCCCTCCAGCACCTGCATGAAAAGACCAAGCCCAACAGATCTCCCCACGCCCAGGAGGTGCCCACGCTCTGCTCCCTTATCACCTCCAGGAGCAAGGTGATGGAGAGGCGAGGTGGGGGAAGGTAAGAGCACAGCCCCACAGGTGCTGACCAGGCTGTGCAAGAGGCATGGGAATGCCTTGCTCAGGGACAGTCCATGGGGTGAGTCTGGGCTGCCCTGAGCCCAGAGATCCCTCAGAGCATGTGGAGGTCAAAACAGCATCAGCAAACGTGGGCCAGCTGTGCTGAGACCTGAGCCCACGGCTCCAGGGAAAGTAGGTGCTTCCTAACATAAGGTCAGGACACTTTCTGGAAGAGATTTGGGGATCACAGGAGAGACTGTATTAGCTCCTAGCCAGAGAGGAAAATACCAGCCCTAAAAATAACTGAATTATAAAGGCCAGTGACAGAGGTCGAGACACTGATGCTCAGAAGATGAAGTAGTTGGTTTCTGCTGTTGTCTGAGTGTTATCCAATCAATAAAATACTCCAATAATGATACACCTCTCATCACTCATGCAGCTGTAAAATAGAATGGGACAGATTTTCAGCATAAGAAAAGTTTAGGACATTTATGATGTCACCTGTTTTTTTCTCTTTTTTTTTTTTTCTCCAGGAATACTGGACACCAAAGTCTTGACAGAGATACTTGTGGGGAGGGGTGTTGAAATTTGATGGTGGCAGACTGGGCAGACAGGTCAGGATGTTATGATCAAATAAAGACCTCTTTGTCTTGTGACATCTTGCTTTTGAGGAAATAAAATTCCCATCTCTCCACACCTGTGCCTTTCCTATCACAGTAAAGAGAGAAAACCATGCAGTATTTCTGTGGAAGCTGATGGGAAAATATTTTCCTGCATTAAATTGGGGTAAAGCAGTTATCTTCAACCATTTCTACTTCCCTCAAAGAAATAAAGATTCTCACTAGAGCTGTGTCTAAATTGTGTGACAGAGATGAACTTGAGCCCTTTTTTGTAGTCATGTTGGAGGTTCATCCAGTTGATCCATGTGGAAACAGACATCTTCTCCTTAAAGACAGGAAGATACAGGCAGTCCAGGGTGATGCCAGGCTCTTCTGGGCTCCAGGCTATAGAGACCATGCACCTCTAGCACTGCAGATCTCACCACATTGACTCAGACAAACATCTGCAGTCTCAAATGAGTCAGAACATATACAGCTCTGGCACCCAAATTGTCTAATGCCAAGGAGCAATCAGGGAGAGGAAGTGAGAAAGAAACTCCTAGGTGAAATGAGCTCACTACTCTTCTTATCACCTTGGCTCTAGGAGGCTCCCTACTGCTTTCCTACTATATCTTTTGTGGTTTTAATTAGTGACATAATTTATATTTTCTATAATAGAGAAAGTATTTTTTCCACTGATTAGTTATGCTAATTTCTGGAAACAGCAATAAATAGTCTAGAAAAAAAATACATGCTAGTACATCTGTCTGTGAAGACAGTTATGACCTGTCATATATCAGCAGGCTGTTATTGATCAGAATATTAATTTTATAACTTTATGTACTTTCTGAACATTTACAACCTTCTTTCACCTAATTAAAAGTCACTCTTCACAATAGACAATAATTTACTTCATAAAAATATATAGTCCCAGGAACACTGGAGAGTAAATAGCCTCAATCTGTCCATGTTTATATAGACTTTTCCAGATCTTTAAGGCCTATAAAAATTGAACAAGCTGAGTGTGTGTCTTGGAAGGGTAAGAAAACTCTCTGTCATTCATCTTTGACCATTGTAGTAAGTCATATGCCAGACAATTTGTCACTGAAGGAGAAAGGGGAGGAGAACACTCTCCCAGGAGAGAAACCTTCACTGTTTTCTCACACACCACTTCAGGTCTTAGCAATGATCCTATTAGCATGACTGCTACCGTTGTTCAGATTGTCCTGGGGCCATTGAACTGGAGCCATGGCAGGCAAACTGGATTTAAACCAGTTCTGCTTTTCTCTGCAGCCTCTGACCTGCCATGTGGCTCCCAGCTGGGCTGGACCTGAGCTGGCTCTGGTGGGACAGTTTCAGCTGCTGCTGGAGTCACAGCAATGCCCGTGACAAACCAATTGTGTGTGTGAGAGAGAGAGCATGAGAGCTGGACAATCTTGCCTCAAAAGTATGTTTAAAAGTACCAGTCCCCAGTGGCAACCACAAGCCTTGTCTCTCTCTGTTTCTCCTCCCTGGTTTAGGAACCCTGGTAGTTGTTTTGTCCACAGTTATGGAACAGCTCCTGAGATGTGGAGGATCCTGCTTGTTCTGGTTTTCACCACCTGCAGCAAGCGGAAGTGAACCCACAACATCCTCAACTGCATTCCAATCCAACCAAAACACAAGCACTAATCACATGGTTACAAAGTCCTTCGGCTGCTTCAGATGGAAAGATTTATGTCCTCAAAGACTTGGCCAGCCCATTATTGCTCATTCATTGTGTTTGCCTACAAGTTATGACTGCTCTTCCCATTTAATTTTTAATGTGGCTGTAGCCTTGCCTCACTAAGCTCCAGGAAAATTGTAAAGGCACTGGCTGTTACTGTGAACCTATAATCTCTTGGCAAAAGCAATGTGGGCAAGCAGAGTCTCTCCCCATTGCACAACAGTTCATAGCACCACACTCTGACCCTTATGCAAGAACCACGTTTTTCTTCAAAGCAAGTGTGCAGTGCTCCAGTCAGATGCTTGAGCCAGAGAAAAGGGTAAAATTTCCCAGATGAGGCATATGGATTCAGTGAACATCTGAATCATGCATTGTGGGTCCACATGTGGTTTATTGCTATTCATAAAGCTCATTGCTATGCTTACCTAGTGTTTCTCTTCCGTTTCATTTTTACTGAGTGCTCATCATCCCACTATCAGTAGTCTAGGTCCTGAGGGGGGCTTTAATAATTCTGATCCTTAGATTTTAACCCAAAGCAGATTATATTACTAAAATATTGGAATTTAGTGACTTAAAATGGACTTTCCATTTAAGAACTTTCCATTCCAGTTGTTTTTATTTAGGCAGCATATCCCAAATTGTCTCTTCATTCTAGCTTTCCAACACTTAGACCTCCTTTGCAGGTGGACCCAAACTGTGAAACCTGATGCCAACAATCAGCAAACCACCTACACAGCGACCACCATCAAACCCAGGCAAATTTTTCATATATAGGCAGTAGATGGTTTGCCTGCTGCCAGTGGTACATGGTAGCAGTAAATGCCTCTGCCCTGGAGCCCAGGTTATTCATCCAAAATGCAGACTGAATGTCTCTGAATCACCTAGAATTTCCAGAAAGGGCCAGAGATGATTAAAATGCCTAAGAAAAGGCAAGAATGGAGAGAAACTATTGCAAATCTGCATGGTCTGGGTTAAATTTCTTTCTTTCCCAAACAACTGCTTTAGGCCCAGCAGCTGCAGTGTTTCTGGTAAAGTGCAAACCACATCAGAGGGCAGCAGCAGACACCCAGTTTTAGCCAAAGAGGTGGTGCCCAAGCATCCATTCATCCCTCAGCAACCAGACCCAGCATCTGTCCTTTCCCACTGGGGCCTCAGTCTGGTGGCCCCTTCAAACCAAATGCCAAACATAAAATTCTGCTGACCACGCCAAGAGCAAGCTGAACAGCAAAGAGCCCTTTGCTGAGGCACCAAGGTCTCATCCCATTTAATATTTCACAGGGACCACAACTTGCTTCTGCAGCAGTGGATGTTGCTCCCTGGCATCCATCCCCCACTGGCTGCAGGGCAATGTGGGCTTCCCCAAAGCCAGCCCTGACACTGAGGGCTGTGCCCACCCTAGTGCATGTCTGAATTACAGGAAAACCCAAGGCAGAGCCTGGCTGGGGCTGGAGTCCCCTTGCTAAGCCTGTGTTGCTCTGTGAGAGAGCTGGAGTGTCCCAGGCACTCGTGGGATGCCAGTCAGTGAAGGAGCAGCTCCAGCCCACGTCACCCTTGGCAGGGAGGCCATGGCAGTGGGAGAGAAAGCCAAGGGGCTGCAGCTGATAAATCATTCACAGTGGCTGGGGGACCCCAGGAGTGAGGGACTGAGAGGTGGCCTGAGCCAAGAGCACGGCCACAGGAACCATTTCCTGCTTTGTGCATTTGTGGGCTCAGCCTTTGAGGCCAGGAAAGGCTATTTCCTTCATCTGTCCTTAACTCATTTTCATGCAGCACCACACCTCACATGACCCACAGGATCCACAGCCATAGCCCTGGCTATTGTAGATATTCAAAGTCCAGTTGGACCCAACAGCTGTCAATATTTCCCTTCTTACTCTCTGCAGTTTCTCACCATGGGCAGCAAACTGCCTGATTAATAATTACAACAATTAACTTTCACCAGATAATAGAAAAAAAGCGCTTCAGATTAGGTTTGTGGCTGGTAATCTGAGGGTCATTGAAAAAAATCAGTGTAGCCAATAAAAATGAAAGCACCGTTCCTTTGTTTATCAAATGAGTTACTAAGTGTTTTATGAATCAAAGACTATGCACTGTGATATAAAATAGAAAACTAAGGGAATTTAATTAGCTTGGCTCTGTCCCTACAGTGGTGGTGAAGTATGTCTTCCATTCTTTGTTAACACTTTAAAATTACTATCTTGTGATAAAATTTTTGAGTGAAATTATTTTCAGAGATAGAAAGACTTTTTTGTGGAGTCCACATTATTTCCTCATGACACCTGTGTACTTTTTTGAAGTTAAAAAATCATCTTTGTATCAAAAATCCACCCATTGGAGATATAGGTTATGGCTAAGGATAATACTTTCAAACCTGATTGTCCAAAACTAGACTTCTAGAAGGAAAAACTAAAAAGAACTTAAGTCAAGGGCCTAACAATTTATCAGAAATATATATATTTGTTGATTAAAAGGAGCTTGTGCATTAAGTCTGTGGATGAGAAGGCATAAGCCAAAGTGTCAGAGAAGTCCTCAACAGCAGCAAATCAGGGTTCTCTAGTAAAAATTTACATTCCATTTTCCATCTAAGAGCAATCACATGGATAAATGGTTGGAAAGAGGGAGAGCCTGTTGTGCTTGCAGCTGGTAAAGAGACATACTGATGTCATCCCATAAATTTAAATATTGCTGTCCAGAGGACCTAAAATATTTTAGTATATATCAACACTGTTCCTCTATATATTCTTTGTCTGTGGCACCATTATACTTTCTCAGTGAGAAATTATTATGGAACAATTAAATTTGAAGCATCTTGCCACTGGGTTGGTTACATCCTGGGCATTAATCCTCCAGAAGTGCTGTGAATATACTAATTGGCAATGCATTGCTCATGAAAAATAAAGGCCACTCTAAATTTATATATTTATTTCCATCTTTTAGATTATAACATTGTGATAAAATCTTCAGGAGAGGATGTTTCCTAAGTGACAGACAGAGATTAATGACTTTGACTTTGCCTTTGGCCATACAAGCTCCTCCCAACTGGTCATCAATTCCCAAGAAATATGGGAATTCTCTTGAGTGTTTTTGGTTTAACTGCACTTTTAATTCCATGCCAGCCATTAAGAGTGGTGCCTCTTGCATTACAAAGACATCTCTTGAGTAACAGCTTTACACCCTCCCACTTTATTTGGTACTTATATCTTGTCCCAGAAGTCAGAGAGGGGATTTACTCTGACAATAATTTCATAATAAATGTGGCTGTAAGGGCAACAGAAAAAAGCTGGGAACCCAAAGCTGCTACACCATGAGAAAAGTACACCCAGGAGCTGGGTGAAAGCTTTTCACCCCAGGAAAGGGGAGTGAAGATTACAAATGCATAAAGGAGCACTAACTCCTCGTGCTGTTCCCCAAGCCCCTCCTGGAGCTCCTTGCACAGAGCTGGCTTGTCTGCACAGCACCAGGCAGTGCTGTGGAGCCACCCAAGACGTGGGCATGCCTGTTCCTGGCTCAGGGATTAGGCAGGGAGAAGGTCTCAGCTGTTGGCAGATACTCTGGTGGCTGGCTTGAGGTGGATTGCTTAGGTATATTCCTCAACTTGCTCCAATTTACAGCCAAATACAAAATCTAAGTCAGGCTAAGGCAGAGTAAATTCCATAATAATGGTGTGTTTGAGAGTTAGATGTGCTGACCCAGTGGCAGAAAGGCACAGAAGTCACTGTTCAGGCTATGCATTAGAGCAAGAGTGAGGAATGGTGCTTTCATGTAGCTGTAGGACACAGCACTGTGAGAAGAACTGGAGCAAGGGGCATTTATTTTTGCTGATATGTCTTATTTCCTGATATGTTATTTCCTAACCCACAGACTTTGTTGTTGTTGACAATGATTACATATCAAATGGAATTTGTATCCTCATCCAGATTCCCATTTAAAACAAATTTATATGGGTTTTTTTTTTTTAATCCATCCTTTCCCAAAGGCAGTAGTTATAATTTTGTATAAACATGTGGGATTTACAGGTGCTTACCTCACTGTGTAATGCTGATGCTCAACTGCTCAGTAATTGGACAGTGTGGTGATGGCCAGGACAAGGTGACCTGTGAATGATGTACACTTTGTACTTAAATGTGTCATCAAAACATAATGGAGCACCTTGCACCTCTTTCTGTGTCCTCTGATCACTGCCCTCAGAGCCACTTTGTCAGCTCTGATGACCAGACAGGAAAGGATGCTCATGTTTTATCATGAAATAATCCAGCAAGGAAATGCCTGATGGAATGAAAGACTGCTTTGTTAGGTGAGTTAAGAACAGGTACAACTGATACTGTACTAGAAGCCTTTGCTGGATGCAAAGTTCATGCTGACTGAACTTTGGATTTTTAATTTCAGGTTAACTGCTGAGTCTGGACTTTCTGAAAATTAAGTTAAAAAAAACCCCAAACCACCTCTCAACCAGAACTGGGAATAGCAGAAATGTCAATATATTACAGAACTGAAACCATGTTGTAACATGGATTTTAGGAGGCAGAATCACTGTGCACAAAGCTTAAAAATTTTAATCATGGGCCCAGATACATATCTTGACTACTATATAAGGGTGAAAAAAATAAAGCTTGTTTTAATTATATTATATTTATAAACAGGTACATATTTGTCAATTTGCTTTAAGGGATAGGTCGGCTAGAGAAAAATTTCTTGACGAAAGCTTCCAGGGATACTCACTGAAGAGCTGATTTCCCTGTTTCCAGCACGAACACACAGGCCCAGCACAAACCAGTTAATGCACATTGTTATCACTTGTTCTGCAGCAGTAACCAAAGCTCTCAGTCATGATCAAAGGCTTGTTCAAGATCATGTAAAAACCTGCTACAAGACAGGATTCTCTGCCAGCTCCCCCTGAGCATTTTTTCTTCTGTTTTTCCTCTTTCCATCAGAGTATTTCTAGCTTTAAGGTTAGAAACAAACCATAATGCTTTTGAGCAGATAACAAATGGCTCCTCCAAAAGAGAGGAGGCTGGGGTGGGGAAGCAAGGGCAGAGGAGCAGGAGTTCCTAACAAGCACTGCTAACCTGTAGGAGAGCTGTAGCAGCCAAGTAACCTCTGCAAAACAGGGTTTTCATGAATTGCTCGAAATGGGAATGATGAGATCACTGCCAGAGATGGACCTAGACACTGGCATGAGGTTCTGTGCAGGAAGGACAGCTCTAGACATGGAGAAAATAGCTTCAGGGTCTTCTGGCCTTAAAGAGGGAGAGGGAGAAAGGCAAAAAGCATCTGCATTAAATGTTTCTATTAAAATCAACTGCCAGATAATTCATTACAGATTCAGAGTACCAGCTTTGTCATGAGTTTTGCTCACCAGAAATGTAGACATGTAGGAATCAGGAGAAAGTTAGGCAATTTTTTTATGTGATGTATATATGTATAGTCCATATTTTAATGTGTTGCCTCTATCAATACGGTATAGCGGTTATGTGAGCAGGTGGGAAGGTTCAGCTTAGAGGAAGAGGATTTAAATATTTAAATATTGAGCCAGTAAGACTTTTCTGGAGTGGCTGGAGTAGCTACCAAGACCCTGTAGCAAATACACCTTTTGGACCTGAAGTCTGAGAGTGCAGAACTGAGAGGTCTCCTTCAAGCCCCGACACAGACATGCACCTCCTAGTTTAACCCACCCATACCAGCCAAAAATTGAATTATGTCTGTTGACTCCATGCCAAAGATATTATTTCTGCTCACCTACAAGGTTATTTACACATTGCTCCATCAGAAATTCTTCTGGAACAAATGGAGTTTTTCACACCCAGTGGAGTTGGCCCATCACGATGCTCTGAAGCAAATGCAGTATTTCTAAAGAACATAAGTGACAGACATAAAGTTTGCTGTAATCTTCTGGCTGCACTTCTATCAGTGCTAACCACAACCCATCATTACTTTTTCTCACGTCTGTTACTGTGAATCAGCACCAACCCTCCCTCCCTCCACCCAATCTCCCCACCTTGGTTCTGGCCTAAGCAGAGCTCACACACATTATGTAGGAAAACATCAATCCTCTCACTTTGAAAATACCTAGATACATTTTTATGGTTCCTTCATAACACAAGATAATTATTGCCTTCCTTTCTGACCCCAAAGATTTCTAAATCCATTTTAATTCAATGACTGTACTGCATTTCTATGCCAGCCTATAAGAGAAAAATAATTTACCCAGTATCAATCTAGTGGGTAGTAAAATATGAGTGTACTGCTGGCACAACACTGCCATGTAGAGAGACAGAGCAGGGAGTATTTCTTCACTTAGTAACTTTGTCTCTGTAATATTTTCTTGTTGATACATAACCATTTACTTAGCTTTTGCTCAGTAGAAATGTCCCTTTTGGTATAATTACATCAAATGACATGTCTACAATGCTGGACATATTTACAAATTTTAATATCCTTATCATTAATTTGTTTTGCAAAATTCTTTCCAGCTGTCTTTAGAGTGATTACCTTGAATGGCATGAGCTGTGTTAATGAATATTTGTCAATTCAGGTAGTAGAAATTCCCTGGAAAAGTTGTTTTGAATAGATTCATGGCAATAATCTGTTGCAAGTACATGGCTAATTTTTCTCTTTTTTTTTCCATTAGACCTGTTAGAAGGTTTCTGTAATGAATTTGGCCATTTCCATAAGACTTTAACTCCATTGGTCCACATCTTAATGGGATTAGAGAACTGTTCCCTCCTACATTTTTTGTTTGTTATGTGTTCCCTTCTGCCACCTCCAGAAAGGACAAACTCTGTACATATCATAGGAGTTATGGACCAACACAACAAAGACCTCTGTCTCTGAGGCTTTTGAACTTTACCCAGCAATGCTTGGTGTGGGAGGAGTTCCTGTGCCCTGTGTATAAGCCACATATTTTTGGTATTTGCAGATATTCCCCAGAAGAAACTGTAACTGCTTTATCTTGTGAAACACTCAGAAACAGAAGAAGTTGCCAAGATTCAGGGTAACAACATTTAGACTTTTTACAGAAGGCCAGGGAAGTTTTTATTCCATAGAAGATCACCAAACACACAAGTCCTAAGAACAGCCTTTCCTTTGGCATTTTATTACTGTCTTTTCCAAACGCAGATGAAATCAAGAACTGGAGAACATGCAGTTTTGAAAAGCTTTGCTTTGACTTTCTGGGAGAAAGAAGTCCCAGAAGAGGTTTCCAGAACTGAGGACCTGAGTAATAAGATTGAGTCTTCTGCTCATGCTGTGTCCCTTTATGCCTGAGGAGCCCTTCCCCCCCATCCAGACACAGAGCTTTCCCCCCATACAAAGAGCTTTCTCCAAGGCCACCAAGGTCACTGTGCAAGAGCAGTCACAGGCCTGACTGTGGTGCAGGAAGGTGACAGCATCTCCTGGATGTTGACAGAAAGGCTTTCCCCATGGCAGTACTGACCTGAGGGCCCCAGCTCAGATTCTGCAGTAGGTTTTACCAGCTTGCTCCACCTGAGAATACCTACGGAAATATCTGCCTTGCTTCTGCTGGATCTCCGTGCAATGCCTGACAACCATGGCTTTGTCAGATGTGTAGATCACAGGAGGTACCTCCATGGCATCTGATAATGTAGGCATGGATTTATTGAGGCAATGATGCCAGTTTAAATCGCTTAAGATTCCTGTGCTTAGAGATGTGAAATTAGAAGTGTATACTTGAACCAATTTCATCAACAATCATTGTTTTGCCTGCTGTAGGCTATGAAAACAGAATTTTAAACAAATTTTATCTTGTGTCTTACCCCAGCTGTCTGCCCACTGAAGTCCTAACAATGTCCTGGCTCCTGCTGGGAAAATATTAAAAATGTTTGATACTCATTTGTATATAAATAGTAATATCAACAACATAAAATCTACTTATGGACCAATTCAGCAGCCAGAGCTCCTGTTCTTTCTGGTTGTCACTTTGATAATGCAATACAATCACAAGGGCTTGCAGTCCTGTCTGCTTGGTGTGCCATCATTCATAACACATTATCAGAGTGACAGCTGGCAGTAACAAGAGGCCAAGTGCCAGATATGCACAGCACATCTTTCTGAAAAATATTTCCCCTTTAAAACGCAGATAGGTTGATTAAGAAGTGAGGGAATTCCTCCCCCTTCCCCCAGATGGCTGGGCTGATTCATTGGAAACCAACCCAGACACAGCTTGTCAGTGCATTGGCAAAACTCCATGCTCCACCTTCCCTCCTCTATTCAGGTTATATCCCATGGGGTTCATCAGGAGAATTTTCCCTGACAAGGATTGAAAACAGTGATCTATAAGCAATGAGCAACATCACCATTTGCTTTAATTAGGCAGGACAAAAAGCTTGCTGGAGGCTGCAGTGCAAGGGAATACCCTGAAGAGGGTCCTGTTTGCACTCCTCTTGCTTTGTCTTTGACCAGCCTGCATTCTCTGTGGCCCCTTGACTTCAGGCCCAGACAATGAGCTCAGAGCTTTCCAGTCACCATAAATCCCTGCCTCCTTCCTCAATGAGGCTCCTTCTCAGGCACCATCTCAAAGCATCCTAACCACCCTTCCCTGATCCAGCCTGACCTGTTAATCAGTATTATTGAAGAGCCACCCCTTTGAACTTCAGGAAGCAATCTGGTGTATTAACTCCTCCTTTTTGTTTCACTAAAAAGTCCTGTGACCTCACTAAAAACCCCTCAAAAGACAAGAAAGGAGTTGTGTCCCCACACTCAGGGTGCTAATTTGGAATCTCCAATGAGTTAAAAGAAGAGCAGCATTAGAGAAGAAGATGGCTTTATGAAGTGATAGAGTTAACTGGCTGCTATTTCATTATAATGCCAGCTGACTGTACAGGACTCCACAATGTTCTCAGGGATGTGGGGAGCGGTGTGTGTTCCCTGGCAGAGACCCAAGATCTAGATTAAAATCTCCCAGAGTTAATTTAGGAAAACAATAATATTTAAAGTTGGAAGATTGGGGTGTTTTTTTTTTTTTTAGGCTATATCCCACCATGAAACATGTGATCTTTGGGCCTATTTCTTGTCCACATAGATATTTCCTTGTGGATTCTGTGAATAGCTGGCCCCACATCTTTAAGTGGAAGGACCTAAAAGGAAGTTAATAAATTAACATTTTGATATTCAAATAAATATGAGTTTTCAAGAAGTGGTGAAGTGTGTCCCAAATTAAATTATTGTCACAACCCCAAATGCTTAGTAAACTGATCATCACTAGTTAGTTTGTACAAAGTCCAGCATTGACACCACTCTTGGCTGAACTTCTTCAGCTGTTTTAATTCCTTATAACTGCTCACCTGAGTAGTCCAGTTTCCTCACACTTCAAGCATTTATTCCTAGAGCAGAGGACAATTTGCAAAATGCTATGGGATCTGGACATTTGCTCAGATCTCAGAACTATCCAGCTGCCATTATCTTCTACACCACCATGGCAGGGTGGTGTCTACCACACTCACAGGTGAGCATTTGTGTTTTAGGGCCAGTGTTGGCCTATGCAAGGGCTGGGTGGTGAGCTGGGGAAAACATCCCTGCTGGTCCAGCTCTGCCCTGGAGAATGCTGTCCAGGTGCCATACAGTCACAGAGAAATAAGAAAAAGAAACTATTTTCCCCAGATGTTTGTGTTCAGGCCTGTAACAGAGGCCAGAGTTGTAGGGTTTATTCATACACCATAACTTCTGTTTTCACCCCTGCTTCTCCATGTGTTGTTGCATAAATGCATAAAGTTTTTCTCTTTCTCTTCACTTGCCATTTGAATGCTTTTTTGCACCCTTTTGCATGTTGCTGTGTGCTATGAAAGTTTTATTTTACTTGACCAAGGGTTACTTGCAGTTTTGTTTCCGGTGTTTGCTCTTCACAGATCTTAGCTTTTCTGTAAGGAGATGGAACAGGAGAGGGGACAAAGCAGTTAGGGAGGCCAGAGATGAGGACCAGCAGGAACCTCAATTTCATGTGTGCACCTCCTTGTCTGAAGCAGGAATGCAGTGTGTGAAAGATAAGAAGCCACCCTTCCTCAGCCATTACAATGCAGCTTTGTTTGGGTGTGCTGCTGCAGGCAGCTGGGTGCTTTTCTCACCTCAGCTCCCTCACATGCACATGGCTAGCTGAGGGCATGATAGGCACATTTCAGGGGGAAAATCATCATCTTTATCCATGGCAACAGAGGGAGATATTAAAATCTCCTTTTTCTTCAGGAGCACTTTTCATTTAGTGAGTCATCAGGGGATCCATGCTAAAGCACCTCTGAGTATCCCATCTGTGGATATGCACCTGAAACCTGCCTCTGAGCAACATTTTCAAATATCATTTCCAGTGGGGTAGATATCTGCTCTATGCAAAGGTTTGTTGCAGTGATATAAATTCTGGGAAACATTAATTTTGTTTTCTAGTCAGCAGAACCCATGCTACAGAACAAGTAAATTTATACTAATCCAAAAATACCAACTGCAACTAGTTCCCCTTCCTAAAGTAAAACTGAGCTGGCAGCATTATAACTGCATGCAAAATTGGGTGTACACAGGTTCATCTATTTACACAATGTTAATGTGTAGATAAGGCCTCACAGACACTTCAATGTCCCTATCATCTCTGAAAGCGAGACTTCAGGGGTACTTCAAGAAATTAACTTTAAAAAGTTAATCTGCACAAAAACAGAAAAAAAAGAAAAAAATTTTGTTGCTACTGGAAGCTTCACTTCCACAAGTAGATTTTACAAGAAGAGAGATATGTCAATGCACCTGGGGCTGCCTATCTGACCTGTCAGAAAAAAAGGATTTTTGTGATGTCATCACCCTTAAACCTTCCCCTTTAGCAGCCAGTATCTAGTTAGTAAGTACTAGCAATTCACATTGGCATTTTAGCTTTGCAATTAAAGTAACAAAGTATTTTAGAACTCTTCTTCTGTGTCTAACTAAACCAGCACAATTAAAATTACAGTCACTGCTCAGGGAAGACATTCATGAATACCTGGACTGCTGAGGCCAATTGGTTTGATCAAAAACCATGATGACACATATTATCTGCAGAATGCAAAACCTGCCCAAGTTTTGAACTTTTTAATAAGATTATGTAGTTTTAGCTTAGTAAACTGCTTGAAGATATTAGAAGAATAATACAATGTTTAAATATGTTCTTCCATTGTATCCTTAATTTAAAACCATGTTGTTTTGGAAGTCCACTGCTATACCTGATTTTTAGTCCCAGATTGTTAATTTTGTAGTGGATTAAAATAAGCAATTTTTTTTTTTAAACTTAATAAATGCTTATCTCCTGGTATTAACAGCAGCTAGTCAAATTTTGTGGGTTTTGTTGGGTTGCTCCCAAGGCAAATTCACCAGATCTTTCTGTTGAAGATGACTATGTAAATCAAGAATATCTCCAATTAAGCCCATTAAAAATATATCAATGGAATACTGGTGTGAAAAAAGATTCAAACTTATTGATTTGCTCTGGAATTTGTATGAATGAAGAATAAAGAAACTGAAAAGTTTATTTTTTGCATTGAATTTTCTTTCAGAAAACTTAACTTCCAAGAAATGTGGCTGAATTAATTTCCAGTGAATAATTAAACAGGTTATTGAACTGATTAAAATGAAAATGAGAACAGCTAGAGAGGAAACTTGGGGGAAAATACTAGGGATATTTGCAACAAAAAATAATCTTTGCCAAACACTTGTACCTGCATGTAAGACCATACTTTTAACTGGTAAAAATGGTGCATTATCAGAGACTGGAAGCAGAGATGTGCTCTGACAGAGTGTGGACCCTGCCACCTAACCAGGGCAGGGATCTAATGGGAGAAGGAGAAGGAGAAGGAGAAGGAGAAGGAGAAGGAGAAGGAGAAGGAGAAGGAGAAGAGAAGAGAAGAGAAGAGAAGAGAAGAGAAGAGAAGAGAAGAGAAGAGAAGAGAAGAGAAGAGAAGAGAAGAGAGAAGAGGAAATAGCAAAGATATCAGAGAAAGGAAGAACTGTTAGACCCTATCCATAATAACATGAAAAACCATATTTAGGAGAAATTAAAGCAAAGCAAATACAGGATGAATACTTGAAAGGAGACCCAGAACAGCCTTGTGGCAGAGAAAGAGAAACTCTGTGACGTTTTCTGTCCCAAGGTCATCTCCTTCATGATGTTCTGCTTCTTCTTGCTGGAATGGGTTGAGATTGGAGAAAGGTTGAAAACAATGGCAGTCAGTGAACCAGACCTAGAGTCATGAAGGTATTTCTCTGTCTAATTCTTAGTGAAATCAGTGAAAGTTAAATTCCAGAAGTAACTTTAAATTCGGGGTCTTGGTCTCAGTCCAGGTTGGTTTAGCTTAGTGTGGGTCTGTTAGCTTCCAAATTGTGCCCATTTTGAACAATTGCTATTGTTGCATATTTTTTCCTTACTGTGTCAATATTTATTCTAGCCTATGGCCCTTTAAAGCCATGCTCTGGTAGACACAGCTTTTTTTAATGCCTTCTCTAGTCCTAACATGCTTTTCTTTCCAGTCTTTGAATGGGAACTGCAAGGATAGGTTCTCTAGGTATTTTCTTTCTTGGAGAAAAATATGACCTACTCTGTTTGCCATATAAGTGCTGAGCAGAAATGTTATACAGACCCTTTAATAATACCATTTTTGGCATGGCTATCTGTATTCTGTGGATTTTTCAGCTGTTCACTTGTTTGGTGTTAAATGATACTCTCATTTTAAAGTGTTTTTTTTTTTTTTTTAAGGTTTTTTTCAGTTGTTTCATCTTTGGAAAAACTATTAAGAATACTTAAACTTGCAGTAGGTCCTATTTAAAAGCATTTGGAAGTAACTGCCTGTCAATTGTTCACTAAAAAAGGAAAAAGTGACCCTAGAAGAAGAATTTATTAAGGGGGTGAATAAATAATTTCTCCCTCTCATTGTCATGTCATTTTCTTTACCATTTGGCATTCACTGCACTTGGAAATTCCTCCAAGTCTTTGTGTTCCTGAGCTTTGAGATTTCAGAAAACTGTCCCATGGCCCCCAGTCCCTGCCAAGATTGCTACTTTCATACTCCTTTTCCTGTGGATTACAAAACAGGATATTATTATAAAAACAAACAGAAATTGCTGTTCACTCTGCTAATCTTGAAGAGAACCATAGGGGAATGAAAGCTCTGCAGTTCTTCCTTTTTTAAGTGGCTCAGGCCAGGGATGACTCCTGTTCTGCTGCTGTCAGGTAAAGATCAAACACTTTTCATTGCCAATTACCAAAGGTCACAGTAGATAACTCTGCAGTTTTCTGTCCTTCCTTTGAAATTTTAGTCATTGAGAGATGAATTTAAGGGTTTTTTTAAAGTTTTTCTTCAGTTTTTAAATTTCCAGTATGTTTCATGGAAAAGATGGGATCACTTATAAACCAAAGGCAATTTATAACAGAAAGCTAACTGAAGATATTCCTCTGCTCTGTACATTGCTGCAGGCTGTTTCAGCACTGGGCAGAAGGGTTGCTGTATGTTGTTGTCTTGCTTTTTTCCTGTGGGTGATGTAGAAGGTGCTAAAAGACCTGTATTTGGTTCTTCTGCAGCTGTGAACCAGGAATATCCTATCTGCTTAATTTAAAATAAGTAAAATATGATGCCACAAAGCAGAAGTCGTGTGTTGGTTGTGTAGCTCAGGAATGGGAGTCCAAGGTGGTGTCTGGGGAAGAGACAGATCTCAGAACAAGTCACCTATCTTTTTTCCCCAAGTTATTTAGTCTCTTCCCCACAGTGTCTGATCCCATTAGGAAATGATATCTTCTCCACAGCTCTCTTGCAGGATTCAGAAATGTGAACCATAGTTTTCACAGAGGGAAAGTGGGATAGGTGCAGTTTTGGTGCAGATCTTGCAGGAAGAGTTGGGCTGAACTGGGAATAGAGGTTGGGACTTTTGCTTTATTAGCTCTAACATGCAGCTCCAAATTAAATTCTTTCTTTTGATCATCCTGTCTTGGGGCATGAAGATGATGTGCTAAACTATTAATAGAGTACAAAGACCCCAGTCATGCTCCTTAGGCTTCCACCATACGCCAGAGCAGATTCTTTAGCTTTGGTGAGGCCACATTCACCATGTGGCCGTGCCATGAACTCAGCGAGGGTGCTGTCGAGGATAACATCAGGTCAGACCCCAAACAGCATCATGGACTATGTCTGAGGCCTCTTGAATACTGGTTGCTTGTTTCCAAACCTGAATTAGCCCCATTTTCCATTTCCACCCAGTAATAAACAGCCAGCTCACCCTGGTTTCAGTTCCAAGATGAGCTCCACAGAGCTTCATTGACCTGCTGTGGGCAGTCCCCTGGAGCCATGTGAGAAGTCCTGAGGTGTCCCCAGAGGGCACAAGTCTACTGCCAGCCCTGATCCAGGCACAAGGAGCTCAAGGGATCTTGGATTGTCTTTGGGCTGAAAGCAGCAAAGCATACACCTGCATTCCTGCATGGTGGCACTCCCTTCATTGAAAGGCTGGAAAGCAAACTGGGCTTGGAAAAAACAAACACACCAAGAACGAAGCACAGGGAGCTCTGGGGTGTGTGTTCTTGGGAGAGTCACTCAGGGTGTGGGTAATGAGCAAGTGGGTGCTTGAGGGCTTTCAGGAATGGGATCAGCTCTCTGATAACACTGCCCTGGTTCCCAGGCTCAGGCAAGAGATGCACTCTGGTGGATGTATAAATGGCAGATGGATCATTCAATGGGTTTATTAACAGTGCCAAAATATGTGATCTATGGTGGCTTGTGTGGGGGCTCTGCAGACCAGTTTGCCAGGCTTTGAAGAGGTACATGCTTTATTTATTAACCTCTGAGCTCCTTTGGACATTGGGCAAGAACAGCAGTAGAAAATGAGGAAACTTTCCTGATCTTCTTTTGTCATCTCCAAAAGAGACAATATAACCCTAATGAAAGTAAAACTCAAAGATAGGTTTCTAATTAATGCAGAATTCCTTGGACAAACCAATATCCCAACTTCTAATATTTTTTCTTCTTTTGAGCAAACAGGAGTTTCAGATTGTCTCTTCATCATTAGCACGCATTGAAATGGCCACACTGATAAAACCAGAAAAATTATGGAAATTAAGCCTTGGAAAACAGATGAAAATCAAGTGTTACTTGGCAACAAAACTTACCTGGGAAAAGTAGGGAGCTCACATGAGACAAATAAATATAAGCCTAGGACCAGGTCAAATTAAGACTCCTATTAAATGTGTCATGTCACTAAAACCATATCTGAGAATTGAAGTTACTGGGAGAAAAAAGCAGTTTGTGTTGGTAGAATACAATATTTTACAATTGGAAATGACAATTTGGAATGACACTTATATTTTACAATGCTTTAAGATCACAGTAATATTTTAGCCAAAAGTTCTTGAAACTGCTGCTAGAATTTTTCATCGGCTTAACATACCATAGACACTGTTAAAATGTCATTCTAAGCCCATTTTCTGACTTTTCCCTATAAAAGTATTAACTTGTCTTTAGAATGTTAAAAATGCTTAAATTACTTGATATTAGATAAGAAGGTTTAGCTCAGGTTCAGGAAAAGTTGGAGAATTTATTAGAAAAATATGTATATGTTGTCTTTCGCTCAGTGGGTGTTAGTCGGGCTCGGCACAGAAAGGATCCTGCTGATGCAGGGTAATTGGAGTGAGGGTCATTTGCAGCCCACTTGCCAGGTACCTGACATTACAACCAGGTGAAAACTGATTTAAATCCCAGAGCAGAGAGCCCTGGTACAAATGTAAGTTCCAGTATCCGGTTTGGTTGGAGTCCAGGTGAAGGGGACACGTGACACTCATGCATGTGAATGACATCAAATTGCCATTTGTTGTCTGTGTCTCCATGACTGATTCTGCATGTTAGTTGATACATGGCCCAGACTGATGGGTAGGACAATCTGCATTTCAGTTTTGGGAGCTCTGAGACCAATGGTAAATCCCAAGGATATGGGTGTGATACCGCTGTACATGCAGTATCTTGTTCCTTTTTCCACCAAGGCATGTTGTTTCATGGCTCCCCTTCACCCTTGAATGCCATTGTCTTCCTAATTATAAATTGGATTTTATTTTTTTTTCCTTTGAGACACAACTGAGGAAGTCTTTAATCATTCACTGCTTGTCTCCTGGCAGAAGGCTGCCCCTGGAAGTAGTCTGGTGAACAATGGCAGCCTGATTTTGCCTTTCCTCACTTAACTGGATGGTTGGTTGGACCATCTTGTGGGATGAAAGGCACATCATGGCCACAGCTGATCTCCTAGCTCTGATGGTTCTTCAGGTGTGTGGTATTTCCCAGCTCTGTTCAGCCCTGTTTAACAGGGAGCCAATGAAGCAAGCAGCCATGCAATTACTGCATCCAATTTCAGACCTACATTTGCTATCATCCCAACAGGACAGGGCCACCTGTGTCTGCCTGCTGCAGAAAAGGCTCTGTACTCTCTGTCTGCAACAGGCTTTTAGGAAGGACAAGCTGAGTGAAACTCACCTACATTTACCCAGATACATCCAAGGGAGATGAGCTGCAGGCTTCTCTCCATGAGTACAATGGGCAGACAGAGTTTGTTTGACTCTCTTTGAATTCTGGCCTTTTTTTTTTTTTTTTTTCTTAGTGAGATTAGCAGTCAACAGGTTTGCAAATGTGGCATTTGGCTCACCCCTGCTGGGTTGCACAGCATGCCCACCACCCCTAAGTGTAAGGAGCATTTTTGTACCCTTGGTCTAACCAGCTGCCAGGTTGGCACCAATTATTTATGGGACTTAGCCCTGCATCCCAATTTCATGACAGAGGAGGAATGTCAACTCTTCTGCTTCTTTCCCCTTGCTCCCCCCAGCTCATGTGAAGCAGATGAGCTCTGTGCTAGTGCTGAGACCAAAGATCACAAGTGACTAAGCATGGGGTCTTGCACACTTTACAGCTCCTTCAAGAAAGCAGGAATAAATGGCTCTTACCAAGGAAATGCTTGCTGTCAAAGGCAAGAACAGCCTCTTAGCTGAAGTCTGCAGTTTGCAGACTGCACACCAGCAAGAGTTTAGGTGTGACCAGGTAATTACTCCTTAAACCCAAGGCCTTAGCTGTGCCCAGAAGCAATCAGTCCTGTGTGTTATTTACCACTTCCTCCTTGACTGCCCTTTCATTTCAAGCTTGCTTTGCAACAGCCTGATTGATTTATCCAGTTCATGCCATTCTCTTAACGTAGGCTCTGGATTAAAAATAAACCCAGTAAATTGCTGCCACATATTTACTGACCATTGTGCAGCACAGCACCTCCTGCTTGCTCAGAAAAAAAATGTTTCCTCCTCCTCTCAGTGTTGTTTAGCTGGAAAAGACAGATAACTTCCTGCACTGAAATATAAGTGGTAGAGCTGCTTATTAAGCTGGACCTTGGTTAGCAACACCAACCTGGCAAGAATGAATCAGTAGGTGAATGCAGCAGTGCAAAACCCTGAGGATTCTCCCACCCTGAAAGAGTCATTAAAAACATTACAGAGAAAGGAAGGGTATGCCAAGTTTAAGATTAACTGCAGTAATGACTGTGAAAATTGTACTGGGAACACTCCTACGGGCAGGCTTCAGTCTGAAAAGAGGACATTATCTCCACTTGGCACCAACGTGCATGTCCAAGCGATAATTCTCTGCAGGGCTCACGTCAACACAGAGAGCACAGTGCCTTGCTGCAAAAGGGCAAATAACCCTCAAAAAGCAGAAAGGATCTCTCAGAAGTGAGCAGCATGAATCAAAAAAGTCAATGGTACCTATGGAAAGGACGTGACAAAAGATCCTCTTAAGGCAAGTGAAGGGAACAAGTTGTAAGGAAGGGAACAAACTCTGAGAAATGAAAAAATAAGGGTTAAATTGGCAGTTCCACCAGGGCTTCTTCTGTGAAAAACAGGATCTTGTGTGTGACTCATCTTGCCCGTTCTATGGCATTTCTCACACACCCATATAGATAACCAGACTCTCAAAAGTGCTTGGAGACAATTTTCCAGTGCAAAACATGCGAAGATCGCAAAAGACCTCAATTTCTGAGATTCTTTAAAGGCCAGATACCTCCTGCAAGGCTGGGGCAGGGCTGAAACTTTCCATCTTTTTGGTGAGATTTGAGCTAGTGGTGGATGCCAGGAGGAGGGGTAGCAGGGGTGGCAGAAGGCCGAGCTCGAAGAGAGATAGCAATCAGTTGGAAGTACATTTTAAAAGATAGCATCAACCTTTTTCTTAGAAACATCTTGTTGGCTTATTTTTACTCGGGAGAATACAGAGCCAAGGAAACAAAGTCTTCTGGTTTCAGTTGTTTAAATAATCAGGGCCCATGACTGAATGAAATAGCAGAACAAGGATGACGATAGCAAAATGCACCCGTGCAGCAGCTCTCAGCCATGGGAGGTGAGCTGAGGGCAGCAGCCACCCTCCAACAGCCTGCTTGCCTCCTCTGGGAAAAGCCCTGCAGCCTTCTTCTCTTGCACCTTTCTTCTCTTCCAGCTTTCTTCTTTTCAGATGTTTCCCTGATAGACAGGTGTGACCCCACTCTGGGGGCAGGCAAAGGGAAGGAACTCAGCACCCAAAATTTCCCCTTCTTTAACTCAGAAAGAGCCCCCTGAGTCAATTTGGTGCCTAAACCCCAGTTCTTTTTCTGGTGGCTCCACCTTAAAGTACCACCCAGCACAGCCAAGAATGGGAGAGATTCAGCTAGTGTCAGACAATTTTCAGATAGTATAACATTAATCTTCTCTTTTATCAACACATGCCCACATTTCTGGTCTCAAACACAGCTCAGCCTGGGAAAAGGGGTTGTGCACATGTCCCAGGGATTTTTGGCGGCTGTAGAAGCTCCTTAGAGACCAGAAGTACCATTTAGCCTAGAAATAGTTTTGCTGGACTCTGAGCATTGCTGGACTAAATGTCCCTCAGCAAATTTGCACCATAACTTTCAAAAGACAACAAAGCATATCCTAAACTTGGAAGAGAGTTGTTTTATGCATTCTCAGAACAAGACAGTTTGACAAAACTCAAAGGAAGTTTTCTACAGCTAATGCAAAACATAAGTAAATGTATGCCTCGTAACAAAGAATGAAAAAAAAAAGCCACTCAGGCGGGCACATTTTTTATGCCCAGTAAAATTCTATAAACAATTTATATCTGTATTGATACCTGATTTTCGTTTTTCTGTTTGAGGGAGCCACATATCAAAGCTAGGTAAATGAGAAATGGCAACAGAATAACTGCTCTGTTAATGTGAAAGCAAAATGGTTAACTATGTTACTGGATATTTTTAAGAACCCAGATTTCATTAAAGAAACATTCAAAGGCAAAATAAAGCATCAGTCATCAAATGTTTGTGGATAAATGTACCAGCTTATTGCACTGAGCAATGAAATGGGGTTTTGGGGAGAAAAATTTGCAAGTGAGTAATGGCTTCTTTAACACTAATGTGGCTTAATTCTGAATTAAATCCTTGTCCTGCAAACAGAGGCTGTCATAGAGATCAGTATTACTTCATCTCCTTTTTTTTCCCTTCATTTAATGTCATTACAGAAAGCCCAGTACTCCAGAAACATTTGCTGCTACCCAGTATGTATGTATTAACAATAACCACTTTATGCTCCTTTGAAAGAATGGCTAGTATGCTTAGAAAGTACATTGAAATATAAATTAGAGAAATTTCAAAATAATCCATTGGAACTCACAAAAGAGCAGTACAGTTAAAACAGCTTAGAATTGAAGACTTGGTTTTGGAAATGGCTGAAATCTCCTCTGAGAGAAAATGTTTTCGATTTTAGTGATTATTTGGGTATATATAAAAATTGCATTCTTTTCTGTGGACTCAAAAAGAAAGAAACATCCCCCTACATTTAAAGGTGGATTGCATTATGCATTAATTGTATAACAATTCTACCTTGTGGGCCATGGCAAAGTGATTTGAATATAAACAGGACAGCTGAAATTGTGATGGTTCAGTTTCCTCCACAGTATGTCTCAGTCTCATGATTTTATGTATTTTGTTGTAATTCCAGGGAAAAGGTAGCACTTGCTGAGCTGGGTGCTGAACATACCTACATGGACAGTCTTCTTCCATTTCAGGCACTTGGAAAGCCAAACTGGCTGAGATTTCACTCAAATCTGTGGCACAGTGCAGTAGTGGAACTGCAGACCCTTGGTTCCCTCACTGGGTTCCTGTGCCCAATGTCACTGGCACCAATGGTGGCTTTGGGACAGCACAAATGACAAATAACACTGAGCACCATTTTCTGAACTATGCAGGGTTTAGGCCACTGAAAGGCTTGTCCCAAAGCAAACTGCTTTTTAAGGTTGCTCAATGCCTTGTTATAAACAGCTGAGAGTGTATCCTGGCTGTTTTGCCTGTGAATTTCCTGGTTTTGTTGTAGGAAAAGAGCTGGTGATAGATAACTTTCTATGCATCTGACAGTGAGTATTTTTAATTTTTCCTCTGTCACTGGTTTAAAGATTTCTTGTCAACAAGTGACCTTGCTTTCTGGAGAGTATTAGAGAGTATTCTCTGGGCAATGCTGAAAGAGAAAGAACATGGACTGTAAAACAGGATGAGAAATACTGCTGCATATTCCTACTCACTGGTAGGAATCAGCAATTATTTGTGAGATTTGCAGGATTCAGTAAAGGAAAAATAAATATCCAGAGAGCTTGGATTTGCAGGAGGAGCTGAAGGACCACTTTAAAGTAGTCTGGAACAAGTTGCTTGCACTGATAGGACTGTGAAAAGGGAGCTTGGACAAGACAATCTCCAGAGGTCCCTTCCAATCTCAGCTGTGCTGGTCTACATATATCAATGCAACCAACTACCATTAACCTCAATTTCACAACAGTGCAGGGAAGTAGAAATATTTTAAAAAATAAGTCAGCCAGTCCATTTTCATCTTTTTACCTGAAAACTATGAATATTATTTTTTTCAGTCCTATACCAGCTTTTTCTCTTCTATTTACAATTTACTATTGAAAAAAAAATTGGGAAAAAATAAAGAGGAGGAGAGAAAGAGGAAACCATAAGAATATCAAGGTTTTCAGGTTTTCTTAGGAAACTTTGGTGATTCAAATCTTTACCAATTTTAATAGTATGTGTTTCAAATCAAACCTTGAGGTTTTCCTCCAATGAAAAAATGGTATAAATTATCAGAACCTTCTCTGGGAAGCAGATGATATTTTGCTATATTATCAGCAATGAGAGAACACTCCGTGTTCCCTGACTCAAGGGTTTCTTTGAATACTCAGTCTTAGAATCGTTAAGTTTGGAAAAGGTCTTCTAGTCAAGGGCTTCATGAGCAGAGCCCATGTGAACTTCATCCCTAGGGAAGTGTTGATAATCTCCATCCACTCAAAGACCTCTTCCCCACGTTTTTCTCCCCAGGTGCAATGCTCACAGCTCCACATTATGGATGATAACCTAGCATACCCTCAGCACAACACTTTGGCCTTTCAGCAGAACACTCAAATGAATTGTTCCCTGCTTGCTGTTGCAAATGCCAAAAGAATCCACCTTACTTTCTCCATGAGGAATTAGAAATTACCTCATGAGGGAGGTTATAATCCACTGCCAAGTGAGAGAGTCAAGATTAACCAGAGTAACCTGATTGATCTCTGTGTGAGGTTTTCTTAATGAAGCTCTGGTTGTTTTCCACTGCAACAAGCTGCAAAGCAAGGTAACTTGTGGGGTGCTCTGAGGGAAAAGTTAGTGCAAAAAAAAAGTTAGTACTCTGCTCAGGACTGTGTCTCCCAAATTAGAGACACACTGGCATGCTGAAGGAAGGACAATTGATCAGTCAAACAAACAACAAGGATACACAGACACAATTTCTAGTCTTTGGCCTCAGCTGAAACTGAAGATCAAGAGCAATGCACTCCTGCTTGTGTGAGTCAGTCACAGCCTGGTGCTGTTAGAAATACTGCCTATTTGGTCTACCTGAAAAGGATCATTTATTGCTCCCCAAAATCCTGTGACATCAGGCAGAGTAGCCATGGGGACCTGTGAGCATCAGGAGATGTGTTCGTGTTCTGGACACAAAAATTTCCCTCCTTCCCCAGAATTAGAATATCTGCTCTCCGTTCTGGTTGTAAACTACTGTGTAGTGTGTCTGTGTTCTGATTATCATGAAAATTATACCCTGGAGCTATCTGCACTGTGGTTCTCTGTGTGTCTCACTAAAGAGGTGAATGAAATAATCTCTGGCAGTCCAGTTGGTACAGCGGCTGTCTAGGCAGTGCATAAACAGGATCCTTTTTATTTACGTCAGTTGCATAAAACCAAAATTCTTTCCAAGGATTTGCATGTTCACAGGCCTAATCATGTTAGCACAGTGCACATTTGCAAATTTACTCTCTGTCAATTGCTGGAATCTGGAAATCTCTCTGATTGCTGTTGGAGGCATCACCAGTGCCAGAGGCAGTGGAGGGAGCAGGTAGGGGTGCAGCAGCTGAGGGTGTGAGCAGAGGATGCACCCATCCATGCCAGCAATGGAAATGCCAGCTGAATAGCAAATGATCTATTGTTCCTGGTTAAGTAAATAACACCAGTTTCCTGTCCCTCTGGAAGCCATACCTGTAAACAGAAGCTTCATTCACCCCAGCTGCTACTCCTTAATTATTGTATGTCCATATTCAGACTTGCACAAAATGTGTAAATCAAGGAACAATAAAGAGGGACATATTTACAGAAAGACTGAGCTTTCATTGAAGCATAGACTAGGACTCAAAACTCTTAATGGATTCAGATGTCTCCTGTTTCAAAATTACAGGCAGAGTTTCCAAACAAAGCCATATTTGCCGAAGTCTACTGAAGCTTAACCATGCTTTCACTGCACACAAGCTGAGGTTCTTATCTGGTGTTTTCCTCAATGTCCTCCCAGACACATTCTTCTCCCCTGGATCGAGCAGAGCTTTTCTTCTGTGCCTACTCATTTACATGGAGGTAACTTCCTTGGCTACTAACCTCACACAACCTGCTGAAGTAATTTAATATTTGAATGCTGACGACCCACCTAAAATTCCTTTCACACCCCAGGGAAACCGTGCACATTCCCCCACAATTCATTAAGAAGCAATCCCAGAGCTGCTTTCGTTATTGGAGCACAGCAGTGTTGGGCTCGGGGCGAGGCAGGGAGGAGGGAGGAGCAGCACCAGCGTGAGATCCCACTCTGTGCCTGCTCACACCTGAGCCAAGCCAGGCCTCCAGCCAGGGAGCAACCACAGAGCCAGCTCTGCAGCAAACATGCACCTCCACATGCATTGCTGAAGGAAAGGTTCAGCTCGTTGGGATTTCAGTCTTTAATTGCCAAATAAAAACTAATATAAACCAATGCATTTTTAAAAACTAGTGTTTCAATAAGCCCCTTTGCTGTAGGTTTTTACATTCAGTCTCCTTTCTATGCTTTTGTATGGATTTTAGGTTGCACTGGGGACAATGTCTGAAATATATTTTGTCTTTTAAGGAGAGATTGTGCTGGATAAGAGAGGGACAGACAACCGAGTTTTATGTAAGCGTGTTTTTTTCACCCTCTATCACAGTTAATTCATTGTTTAACATGAGGCTTTAATTCAGTTGTCTTCATCAACGAGCTACTTTGTGTCCATATGGCTAATAAGTGTTATTCTGCATTCCAATTAATGGGAAAATAGAAAGTATTTTAACAGTGCAGCTGATCTAACAAAAAACACATCTGAGAAGGATTAACATTTCAAAGGAACTATTTGCTCAAGTGAGCTGTCTTTATTATGATCTAAAGAGGAGGGAGTTGAAGAAGGAACCTTGAGTAACACTTTCATTATGGTAGCTTAGATACTGGAAATTAAATAGACCTGACTGAATTATAAAAAATCCTTGTACTTGAGCCTGGAGATAATTAAAACTGCTTTACCATGTGTCAATAGTAACAAATGAAAACTGGTAGAGATGAAGGATAATACAGTACTGTAAATACTCTCTGGCAAACAAAAATATTGCTCCCTTTAAATATGGCATGTAAAAGAATATGATTTACCAGAAAGCATAAAGAACAGGCTGAACTGTATTAGTATGTTTTTATGGAAGACATATGGCTCATTCTCACTTCTCAAAAATGTGTGGCCCTGGTAGTAGGCAATTGTTTTACTACATAATACTAGCACAACTTTAGATTAAAAACATGACAGGTTTCTGATGCAAGACAGGCAAGTTTGTGTTTTGGGTTTTTTTAAATCTCTATTTCTCCAATTTTTCCAAACCTTGTTCTATTTACAGCTGTTCTTCCACTCTCCCCATCTGATGGGGAGGGGCAGCAAGCACCTGCTTGCACAGTCAAAGCCAGCATTGCTTCTCTCAAGCCAGCTGGCCACGGTGCCATGCCGGGTATGTACTCCTTCCTCTCCAGAGTTCAAATGCATCAAGCAGTGGGAGGATGGTCTCTGCCAGCCCAGGATCCACTGCCTGGCTTTCTGCAATTCCACAGCTGTGGAATCTGGCTACAAAATGCCCTCTCTGCTTAAGAATTCATCAACTTTTCTCAAAGGAGTGGGAAGAGTAAATCCCAGTGTTGAGGCCCAGGGTATCCAGCATTAAGTTAGTTTATTCAGACTAAACTTTCTAAGCTGGAATCTTATAATGAAGAAGGATCTCAGGGTTGAAATGTCTCTGATTATTTCAGTTGCTGAAGTTCTTATGGCCTTTCATTGTGTGCTTGAAAGTCTATGTAACATTAGGATGCTTATGGAGCCCTGGCCCCTTCCAGCTTCCAGCAAGTTGCACATGAAGGGGGACACTCCTTTGTCAGATCTTGCACATTCTCTGCAGGTTCCCTCCAGTCTATGGAGTTCCAGTCTATGGATACTGGTATGTGGATGGTCTTTGAGGGACACAACACCACAAAGCAAACAACAGCCCATGGTCACACGGCTGATGCAGTCTCATGAGTGGCACCAGTCGGCCTTGAGCTACTCAATGGGCCATTTGACAAACATCTGCCAGGACTGAACATATTTCTCCATTCCCCATGAGTGACACTATTGATTGGTAAGGCCCATTTGCACTACAGGAGCAGAGGAACAAAACGGAGCCACTGCTGATGTGGGTGGATACGTTCATAGCACAGACTCAGATGCCCCAGCGTGGGAAGGGCTCTGCCCGTGCCTGAAGGGCACTCAGCACCTCTCAGCACACCAGAGGGCTCCTGGCATGTGAAAGAAGGTGCACAGTCCCTGCAGTTACATTAATTGTGGATCTCTGCTAATAGATTCTAAAAAAACACATGTCTTGTCTCTGTCCCTGGAGGGACACTTCTGGAGGGACATGTCTGAGAAGAGACCTGTGGTGGCCACTAACCAGTGTATGGACTAGGGCCCTTCCAACCCCAGTGACAACTGTGTCCAAGAGACTTTTTCTTGTTGGAGGTGATGGATATCAGAGGGTAATATGCATTACCAGATCCGTTTGTGGGTCCTCCCCAAACTAGTGGCCCACTGATTACCCTCTAACCTCCTTTCAGGTGGTAATTCTGATGCATACCCAGAGTTGTCATAATGTGGGGGCCTTGATTTAGAGGGCAGTCCTCCAGCTGTTCTGTTTTTCCATTTTTGTAGACAAGCTGAGATGCCTGTGCCAGTACATGCAGTTGCATCCTCAGAAAGATGAAAGTCCCAGGGTCCAGCCCTGTGAAACCTGTGTCTGACTGCAGAGAGGGTGGATCTCTGCTAACAGATCAAGCCCATTGTAGTTACTGACACATATTGCCTTATTTTCACAAGAACTTTAGGAACTGAAAAATTTTGACTGATTGCATTAACACTTAAAGAGTTTTGTCAAATATGTTTGTCAAAAGAGCACAGTTTCTCTAAGTTGTGAGAAATGTGGTTGCTGGAGTGAACAAAACTTGCAGGCACAGAAATGAAACTCCTTCTGATTCCAAGCACAAAATTCAACAGTTGAGTAGCAGACTCAGTTTCAAGTCCTCTGGTTTTCTGCATCTGTGGATGTCTCTTGAAAATGAGCCATCATTCTCCAGAAACCTAAATGCACATAGATATTTAAAAATATTTTTAAATGGCAACACACATTCAATATTTGACAATAGCTCCTGGAGGAGCTCTAAACTCAGGTCACTTTTTGCCTGAACACTGCCAGAACAGTGTCTCCCTGTCATCTCCTGGCTCAGTCCCCTTCTTCCATGCCACCAGAAGCTCTTTCAAGTGGGTTGTGCCTTTGTGTTCCATGGCAAAGCCTGGTGTACTGAGATCCTTGTCTGTAAGCATGTTCCCATAGCCTGTAACAATAACTGTAGCCATGAGAACCCCAACCGCAAATAGGAATTGTAATGTTTATTAATTTCCTTTCCTCCATAGGGTTGAACTGTTTTCAAAATGTTGTTTATCACTATTATTTATTATGTGAGCTCCCTCTTGTGTCTTATTTTGCACCTGTGTAATCCAGTTGGCTGCGGGCCTTTTCTTTCAGGTGAAAAATCTCATTTTGAAGTTTTTCCTAAGCAATTAATTCTTGTAATCTCTTTTTTCCCTTTTAAGATGCCTTTGTTGTGATTCATTCAAGTGATCAAAAAAAAAAAAAAAAAAAAAAAACCCAAACAACTAAAATCTGCAACATTTAGCAAGAAAAAGTATCTTTCTGGCATGTAGTGCTGGTTTCCATGCAGGTGCACCCGAGGGCAATTGACAGAGATTGAATTCCATTCAGAGGCGCTCGATATGGGAGTTTCACCTCTGATCCAGAAAAACCACAGAGGGTATTTATGTAGCTGAGCTATACAGAGCAAAGTTAGCCCATTAACATTTTCAGTGTCAGGCATGTGAGCACAAGTGCCCATCCACAGGGAAGCACTGGCAGGGCCAGGCCCTTCCAGATCGTGTTGCTCACCCAGACTCCCAAGGGTGAATTTTTAAATGGTGGGAAAAAAGAGAAACCTTGGCAGTGCCTAAAGTTTACATATACCTATTGCTCTTTGGAATGACTAACTTTACCCCAAAAATGACTCATACAGGCAGTGTCTTTGATCTGATTGCATTCATTATTATTATTATTATTATTATTAACGATAATAACAGCACTGCAGCTGTGCCCCAAGGCCCCAGCTGAGATCAAGGCTCTGTTTTGATAGGCATTGAACACACTGAGAAGACAAACCTTGCCCTTAGGAGATTACACCTGATCTGAAGAAAACACACCAAATGCAGGGAGAAGGAAGTGGTGTTATCTTTACTTTGCCTCAAGACAGAGAGGTTAAGTGGCTTGCCTGAGGTCAGGCAGGTATTTGGAGGCAGAGGCAGCACAGAGCTGTGCTGAAAGCTCCCAGGAGCTGGGACCAAGTGGGACACACTTGTCCTCCCTTCAAAAACACCTTGGCCCATTCCCAGCTTCGGGGACTGCGGGCTGGCAGCAGGGCAGTGCAGGACTCCAAGGGAAGGGTTCCAAGGAAGGAGTGGCCAGCACTGGCTGCAGGTGGGGGTGAGCACCTGGCCATGTGCCTGCCTGCATGGCAGCTCCATGAAACTTCACACAGCAACACAACAAACCAAACTTCCCTGGTGTCCATGGGTTTGAGCCTTAGCCTGCCTCCAGCCCAGGGAAATGAGCCTACAGCAAACCCCAGACTTCTTTGGCTGTTTGCCCCAAAATCAGTTTGTAGGATATCTCGGTGTTAGCTCAAAGGCCTGAACCCCAGGGTGGAACTGGGAATAACTGCTAACACCTCATGCTTCACCTCCCCAAACATCTTCTCTTTTGCAAGACCACAGCAAGTCTTGTGACTCCGGTTGGAGAAGCTGGAGAGTGGCAGCAGAGGTGAAACTGTTCTCAATTATCATCAGTGCTCTTGGCCAGATCTAAAAAAGAAAAAAAAAAAGCCCTGAAATTAGACCCCTCTTGCTACATTTTGGCACCTAGATACATGACCTGCTTTTGCAAGAGTGCTGACAGTCGTTGGTATGGCAACTGTGATTACTGGAAATTTCCAGGGGCTTGGTTTTTTGGAAAGCTGGCCAGTTATTTGGGTGCCAACATTCAGGTTTAGAAGCCTACATTTAGAACTTAAACACCTTTTTTTCCCTTTGCTTCCAATCACAACTACTTATCTATGAAAAATAGATCATGAGTTTAGACACATGTAGGACACGAGATGTAAATATGGGACATTACAGCATCCAACAGCTATGAGGGGCCAGGGGTAAAACATGCTACAAAGAACATTTGATTTAGCAATGAATGAAAAAAGATGCAAATGCAAAAGCTATCTGGAGTACACTCACCAAGGGCTACATTTCTGAAAGCACCTGAACTCTGAATGTCCACATCCTGCTAGGACAGCAATTTTCTGTCAGTTCCAGCTGAGGGCACCTCAGCTGGGGACTATCCAATCCATTGAGTTTACATGGCTGTATAATCCTTTTTTTGAGATTTTTTGGTTCCTGCTACACCCTGTGGCTATGAGTGCCACTGTTCCATATGTACTGTGTGCACAATAGGTACTTTGAATACTGAGCACAGAAAGTGAGCTTCAGAATTTACCAGAGCACTCCATCTATGAGTACCCATTAGGCAATACACCATGGAACTGCTTCTAATATATTTATTATCTATGTTCTTTGTAAGTGAAATGCTGACAAACGTCAATCTATTCTGCTGTATTAACCTTTTTTTTACCTGATGCTGAAATTAAATTAATTTTAAAGAAGTAATTTCTTGGCTGTTCTCTTTGATTAGTTTTCCTTCTGCTTCTCTTTAGAAATATGGGAACTAGTTTAGCACTCACACCGATATAACTACAGTCTGGATTTACACTCTGGTCAGAATCTGTTCTTGTTTGTTTTTGTCCTTCCAATTAGTTCACTTGCATTAATTTAATTTTGTTTATATATGGCCCATCTCTGTTGCCCAGATCTTTGTAATGGATTTTATTTATGAAAAAAGCCAAACTGAAGATGTTCACATGCACATGGGTATAAAGCCTGTAAGCTAATGCATATATATGTGCAAACATGGGTGTACACACATATGAAATAAACATGTAAAATTGAATATGTACCTGTGGGCATAAATGGGGGAAAAACACTTAAAAAATTACTAATGAAAGTGCTCTTACTCACTCCAATAAATCTATATCCAAACATTTTTTGCTATCTTTGGAAAGCAGGGCATATCAACAGACTCTAATAACTTGGGGGCTTTATCCTCCCCAAGGACCTCCCTTCGCTGCTGGAAATTTTTCTCTCCTGAGGAACCCTGAGGTAAAGAGTTTTGGTATTTTATAATGACTTTTTGACAGTTGTTCACTGGCAGCAAATTTGAGGCTGACTCTGAGGGTGTATTTGCCAGTTCCTTTTCCATGCTCTGATTTGTCATTCTTGGTCTGCCACAAGAGTCTGGGGGTTGTGAACAGTGGGGATTTGTTTTCATTTCCTAGACATGTCAGCAGAGCAAACAAACCCAGAATCATCCTCAGCAGGCTATGAAATACCTGGTGCCAAACCAGTTCACCTACTTGCTTGGCTGTCTCGTTGGACATCAAATCAAAGACTTGGTTTTCTCCAACTCCCAAGTTCTGACACTTCCTAAATTTAAAAAGAAAGTTAAATGGCAATTCCAGCCTGGAACTGGCTGACAGGAGTCTACCCGGCTCCAGGAATTAATCCAGAGGAAATGGATACTTCTGAGATTGCCTTTATTTTCTTCCAAGATACCCAGAAACTAATATATATTCTGGTCAGCTCCATTCCAACAGGCTGGAAAATACTGCCCAAAAATGAAGAAACTGAGAGCAGGGATTAGCCCACATATACTTGTTGTTCTGCACAAAGTGTCCTTTCATCCTGGTTGAGAATCCTTTTCCAAATTATTTCTCTTACACCACTCACGTGGCTCTTGTGGCAAAAGGCACGGCTCTGTGAGTTAAATTGATGTTACAAGGAGCAATTAAGTTACTGTGTGGTGCAGCAAAGGGGTGTGCAGTCCTGCATTCCCTGACCACAGAATCACAGAATGGTTTGGGTTGAAAGGGACCTTAAAGATTGACTGATTCCACCTCCTTGCCATGGGCAGGGCATTGAATACTTCCAAGGACGGGCACCCACAGCTTCTCTGGGAAACCTGGGCCAGTGCCTCAGCACCTCACTCTTGCTCTCAGAGCTGCCACCCTGGATCTGCCACCAGAGCCCCAGGAGACATTCATCTCTATAGAATTGTGATTTTTGCACTCATGATGACTAAACCCATTACAGCTGGTACACAGAATTAAGCACAGAAAATCTGTTTTGCTTTTAGTGTTCCTTTTTAGAGAGACAGTTTTATTCGTGCCTGTCCACATACCACCTGACCAAATACCTTACATGTCCTACCCTCAAATTAAATTAAATCAAAATATATTTTAAAAAGTTTAAAAGGAAGTAAAGCTAACCAGATGGTATCTACAAATGTAGTAAACATCAAGCCAGTGTTCTTTTCTTTGCAAAAATTCACCAAGAAACATCTTGAAATATTTACATGTGGAAATGAAAAATGGAGAAATACAGATTATTGCCTTTATTCTATAACTTTTCCCTCCTCACTATTTACTCCCTTACTTTTTTTTTTTTTTTTTGCCTTTCCTTTTATTCTAAAAGATGAAAATCAGCAGACCTGATTTGTTCTTTAAACTGACTATTTACAGCCAAATCTCTGGTGCCTTTGAAGAATGACTACGTGAAGAGGCCACCTTGGATTCACACTGCTCAGAAGCTGCTCCAGCTTTTGGACCTCAGGGAATTCTGGTGTCACATTTGCTTCACACAGTGTCCAAGGAGAGAGAAAGTCACAGCACTTGAGCTGTGGGAATGGAGCTGGAGAGCTGCAGCTGTTTTCTCTCATCTCTGTGGCTCATAAAGTGAGTGGCCCGTGCAAGGGCACAAATTTGTGTCTGTGCAAGGGCACAAAGAGACATGCCAGGAGCCTCTTTTTCTGAGAGGCCACCTTGCTAAACTTCCCTGAATAAAAGTTCCTCAATGCAAGCAAAGGTTTGGCAATGAGCAAGCCTAAATTCTCCCGCTGATAGTTTATCTTTAAAGTAAACTATGCCCATATTTAAGACCATTTTAGTTTTGAGTATCATCTCAGTATCCTTTCTTTATGCCTATTGGAGTTGTATAGTTTAAATTCTCCCCTGAATGACAAGGCTTTAGGTTAAGGAAGTTAAAGGATGTTGATACAGAGAGTAAAAACATATTTTTGGTGTAGAACTGTTTTATCTCAGTAGTGGATAGGTATCATAGGTTAAGAGATTAGTACAATCCAAAACAGGAATGAGTTTCATGGTCTTGCGGTGTTTTTTTTAACAAAAAGCACAGTTGAGGATGTGAAGATTTGCCCATTTCCAACGAGGACTGACACTCTTTTGTAAAAGACATGAGATATTATGTCAGCTGAAAGCTATGGGGCTTCCATCATATAGTCAGCATTTTTTTCTTTCCCATGTGCAAGGCCAGAGCAGGTAGCTGAAATAAGCCTGGCTCACAACTCAGGCTATGGAAAGTGTCTGATACACAATGAAAATATGTACTCTTAACTACTGTCATTATGAAAAAAACCTCACAATATAATTTGTGTCTATGTCCAATATCTACCTATTGTCAATAGGTAATTAATTGACCTATTGTCAATTAAGGGCAATTAATCTATTCCTTACTTGTGGAAAAGACCTACAGTTGTCTGCTCTTCCTACTTCTGGGTCTGATATAAGATAAGGAGGCAAATACTTTCTTTCTTTGCTCTATTCATCTTCCATATTAAAAAGAAACAAAACTGTGTGTCTAAATATTTTGTCCTTTAAAGCTTTCCTTTTTCCTCTTAGAAGTTCCCTTATTTTTCTGTCCCCCTGTCTTCTCTCTGTCTGCTGACAGTGCATAATTATAAGGCTATGCATTATAATGTGTGTGAATATAATACATATGTGTGGAACAGCACAAATACAATGGGGAAGCATAAGTGTGGTACAACTTCTCATTTCAAACATCCCTGCTAATTCTCTGTGGCTTGAAACCAGCAATGAAAGCAGACTCACATGCAGAGGAAGGTCTGCCTACTACTTACAGGACAGAGGTCCAAAAAGCTAAATCCCTCCAGGCATGTAAAAACACTCTTATCAAAGGGGCTGTTCATAGGCACTCACACAGTGCAAGGACAACTTGGGTTTCTCTGTGATTAATGATAAGTTTGGAGGAATGCAAGCCACACTATACTCAGGGATTAGCTGTTTATCAAGCAAAATATATTGGGAACTGGGCCAGCTGGGGCTGCTGAGCTACACAACCTCCATTTGTTAGGTGCTCCTTTCCTCTCCTATTTCATGAGCAAAGGGTGTGTGTATGTGAACCCTAGCAAAGCCCTTTAAAGAATAACTGTGCACAGAAAGTCTGCTTTGCTTTGAATGTAGTCTCCTCTGTCTTCTGAAGCACTTGAGGTCAAGCTTTTATGAAGACATAATGTCTCCTCTTAATTTTGCCTCCAGCATAAACTGGGCTTAGTGGAGTGAACTGGTGCATTGTAACTGATGTGCTTTCACTTACAGCCATTTACACTGTTATTATTGCTTATTTCCTATGCTATCCAGCTTTCTAGAGGTTATGCAAATCAGAAATGTGGGACTATTTGTGTCAACAGTGGCTGTTTTATTAGAAAGCCTGTCTTTGAAAAGGTGGTTTATGTGCAGATCGCGTGTCAAGTCCTGGGCATTTCAGGCACCCATGCTAGAGTCCAACCAGGTCTGTAAAAACCTCTGGGGTCACACCTGTGGCCACACTAGGGATGCTGACTTCAATGGGACTGTGCTGACCTGCACACCAATTGAAGCTGGATCATGTAAAAGAACATAAATATGTGATGATAAATGCTTTATAATTAACAAAAATTTTCACTTGAGTTATGGGTAAATGGCATTTAACTCCCAATACCCAGGCAAATATACAGAAGTTACCATGGGGAACTGTTAATCTCAGACTGTATCACCCTACTGGCTAACATCAGGTCCTGGAGTTGTTAGTAACCTTGTCTTTCTGACAGTCCATAGAGAGGATTATATTTTGATACTTGAGGGCTCTATCTCTAGTTCTGAGTTTTCATTCTAGGACATTCACACCAAAGATCCAGTGAAAATAATTTATCAAATGAAGATGTAGCTAGACAGGTTTAATGCCAAGAAAAACACATAAATCTTCAGACCACAGCAAATGGTAAGTAAAACTAGCCAAGAGGAGTTCTTGGTAGAAAAATTAAGCCCCATGACCTTTTTGATTGCTAACAAATAACTTAGTGGTCTCTCTGCTGAACTTACACAAAACAGGGACACCTGTGGTGGTGGTTTCTGTGGCTGGGACACCTGTCTGCTAGAAATTGGGTCAGGGTGTGGTGACTCAGTTCTCAAAAGCTGCCAAGCAGCTGTCAGATGGTGGGAGTTTTCACTGTCTCCCAGCCTTGCTGTGCATGCTGGCTTGGAGATACAGAGTTGTGAGTCCCTACCAGCATCTCCAGCCTCTCCCTGTACCCTGGGTCCTCCTTTACTTTGACCACTAGGAAGGCAAATGTGGCTATTTTTATATTCAGTGTCCATTTTTAGTATGGGGGGGAGGGGGCATGTGAAAAATTCTTGACTTGAAAACTAAGCACACTCTCTGCTCTGATGCAAATCAATGGGAGGTCTGAATGATTTTTTTTTTTGGGAGTTAATGCTATTTCATCCAAACAAAGAATCCAGGGATTTCTGATCATAGACTAGCATTCTCAAGAAAGCATCATATTCTGCTCAGTGCTTGGAGACTTTAAGAAAACTCCAAAACAAGATCTCAGAATGGGAACTCATGTTTGGCCATCTAGAATATGAATCTCTGTTCCACTGGAGACATGTAGATGCAGTTCATCCAGAGGTGTTTAAAACAGGCAGTAGTCTGCAGTGGTCTCTCTCTTTTGATTAAAGAGAGACTGTACACAGGGCTCATTTTTAGCTGGCTAAAGATAACTGAAGAGAATCCAGCCTCAGTGTGACCAGTTTATGATCCTACATGGAAAACAAGCAGCATTGAGAAGAAAAGGTGACAGAAGAGCTTCCCACTCAAGAAAGTCAACTGACACCAGAAGAATAATGTTTTCATTATTTCCTAGACCATTATTTCCCATTCCCAAGACACTGTGACCTGCTGTCTTCCAGCAGGCAAGAAAATGCAACTCCATCATTGCAGCAGTGAATATGCAATATTTGTATTACAGAGTAGAAAATTAAGGTGTAGAAGGTAAATAATTTGCCT
This sequence comes from Urocynchramus pylzowi, assembly GCA_013397555.1. NCBI lineage: Eukaryota > Metazoa > Chordata > Aves > Passeriformes > Fringillidae > Urocynchramus > Urocynchramus pylzowi. Next base: position 241,460 of record VZRH01004843.1, read on the forward strand.
ACAGCTGCAAAATACATCAGTATTAGAACCAAGCTAATTTTTTAGGGATTGCTGCTACCCATTCATTGGTCTTTCAGAGAAAGGTAATACCTTATTAATGGTTATTCTTGCTGTATTCAATGAAACAAATATTTATGTAAGAAGCTGCATCTCCTAGAGTTTTCATTGGTTCACTGTGCAGCTTTGAGTGGGATTGAAGGAAAAAAAAGGAGGTGACCTCATTTAGATTTAATTAATTTTCTCTGAGGCTTGCTTGGTAAAATGCTTCTTTTCTAAGGTAAGGCAACTGTGATATCAGAGAAACAATGAGATGAAGCCCAAGAGTTTGAAACCATCTATGCTGGAGCCAAGCATCACTCGTGTTGTGTAACATGTTTCACATGTTACAACAATAACCATTTCAGGGTCAAAGCTGCTCAGTACACCAGGGTTCCTTGTTCTCCTATTTCAACTAACTCTTCTGGAAGAGACACTTGTTTACATCAGTGAGCAGGTCAGGATCTGCTTTTTCTCTGTCCTGCACACTGAGTACCTTTTGCAGGTGAAGCTGAATGAGTGACAAGGCTCGGCATGCCATGGTTTTCAAAAACTTCAGCTCTCTGAGTCACCTGATTGTAAGATACTTGGCTATTATTTTAAAAAGAAAATGTTTTTAGATGTCTTCATCGAAAAGAAGAATTTGAAAGTGTTGTCATAAATGGCCCAGAAACAGAAAGTAGTCATGGGAACCCAAACCTGATTTATTTTCTTATTTAGCAGAACATGACTACCAATAATTTCAAGGTTTCGGAGGCTGATTTATGACTTCTGAATGCTTGGTATTTACCACTAAGTTGTATGAACACTGATGAGGCAGTCCTGTTTCAGACCAATTTTATATATCTGTGGGTTCTGTTTCAAGCCAGAGGTTTCCAAGTTCACATTTATTTTTGCAGGAGATGCCAAGAGAGGTTAGTGCTTGCAGGTTTTATAAACTCTACAGGCTCGCATGGAGCCAATTCTCCAGCCTTCCAATGTACAAAGAAAACTTTGTGTAACAAAATCCAGGAGCTGATACAAAAGCCTCTATGTCCCAAAGAGCTGTAAAACCACTGATCAAAATCTGCCCCCAAATCAAAAGCTGAACAAGAAAGTGAAGAAGATACATTTATAGCTAAAACATACAGTTGGATTATTTTCACAAATGTCAAGTCTCCTGGGAATTTGCTTTTGATTAAGGACTGATCAGGTATACTTCTTGGCTGCAGTTCTCTTGTACCATGGAAATTAACAGGGTTTACTCATACCTGTAGTATCAGCCCCAAACAAATGCTGCAGACTTCATCTTCTCTTTCACAATTGTAAACCCCCACATACACTTTTTCCACAAAGAAAAACCCTTTTCATTCATGCCTCTGCACAATGATGTTGTTCTTCAGATGGACTCTAACTCATCCATAGAAGCCATGGCTTGGTTGCTGGTTTTGTGAATTTTGGCTGTCCCATGATGTAAATTTGTTGTTCTCCCAGTGCTGCACACAGGCAAAACCACTGGCTTCTCTTTTCCAGTCCATGTAACCACTTCTGTGGCCAACCCTGAGCTCTGATTTTCTACAACATTTTTGGAGCCAGCCACAAAAACCTTTAAATATGTTGGCCTGGTTCTCTCTCCATAGATCCTATTTTTGGATAGTGTTGATTGTGGTTGATGCTGACAGTGCATCCTCCCAGTTGAGATTGGACATTTGAATCCAAGGAGAGCTGAGCACGCCCTGTGTGATCTCAGTGCAGTTTGATATCCTCAGTCAAGTTTGTTTCTTCTTGTGCAGCATTCATGACACTCAGGATCTGCCAGGGAGAACTGAGGGTGATTCAAAAGCAGAAAGAACATCACACAACTCTGTTAATAAATGCAAAAGTCTGGCAAGTACAGTCAACAGAGCCCATAAAGCAAATAGTAACTGAAACACTGTGCAAACATTTTCCCTCAGGCCTACAATGATTCCATCACTTTAGCCCATTAATAGTAATTACTGCTGTAGGCATGGGAGCAAACTTTGGCTTATATGAATGTTTTGGTAGGCATCAAGGAATAAAAGTTGGTAACTGTCTTGATGACATCCAGACAAGCAAGTGACCTTTGCAAGGAATATTTGTCAGAAAGAGGTAAAAAGGGGTAGGCAATAAACTGATTTTTCATGTCTCCATGACAGGTGGAGAAGCTGACAGCTTGAAATTACATTCCCAATAAAGATCATCTCCCACCTGTGGCTGGTTCAAGGATTGCATGAAGAATATTCATAAAATAAATGCACCCTGTGTACTCTTATAGACACAAGAAGCTCAGATTAATTCAGAGTAAGTTTAGAGTTACTTGTCTCTCAGACAACAAAACTCACCCCCCTCACCTGCCAGCTGAGCTCATCTCCACCTTCCTCTTGGATTTTATTAACACTGCTTGCATGGAGGCATTCACTTGATATTTAAATTGACAGCTCAATTATCTTTTCAAATTTAGTGATATGACAAGCCAGGGGTTTTATCCCATTACAATATTTCTAAGTGACAAAATTATTTTATCTCTCCTTGACAGTATTATTGACCTGTAATCAGCAGACGAATGGGAGAAACAGAGGTCATCTCAAAAGTAAAAAGCCAGTTAGAAAACTGTTTGGCCAATTATGTCAGTCATCTTGACTTAATCTTGCAGCAGAACAAGGAAAGATTTGTTGCTATGAACCTTGGCCCAACAAACCCTACATGGAAATCTTTCCACTCATTTGAAGGAGGGTGTCTCATGCCTATGACTTCTTGCAGTGAGGTCAGTGGGCCCCAGGGGTTGATGGAGGATGAAAAATAGTGAGGGGTCAAGGTTTGTAAAGCAAATCAATTTTCTTAAAGAGAAGATTCTTCTCAGAATCAAGAACCCTGTGGCTATGTTATAGGTCAATTTTCACAAGGTTACAGCTGCTACCAAGCATTTGGGCTAGACAGCTTTTTTGACTGTTAAATCTCTTCATTGAGTCGGTCGATGTTGTTCTTTGAAAATATGTTTGCTTTAAAAAATACTCAGCATTTTTTTATTAAACATAAAAGGTTATCACACATGCTTCATTTATAAAGCTGTCTCATTGACACAGGAACATATAAGCCATCTGTGGGCTGCTTAATCATTTTAGCAACATTTGTTTTTCAGTGTGTCTGTTTAGTTGGGCTTTTAAGCTTCATGAGGAATAAAACATGCAGTAAAGCAGAAAACAAAAATATGTTTAATATCAATAATGCAAAGTTTTTTGCCAACAGTTTGAAGTGGCTTTAAATCAGAATCTTCTAGATAATAGGTCTTCAAATATACTATCAAAACCTCACCAGAATAGATTGTTACCTATTATTTGGCATTAAGTATAAGCTTTCACTGAGCTGGACAAGCCCATGCTACAGATGAGATAAGCTTTGATTTTCCTTAGATTAGCCAAAGATTTTTGGGTTATTCACCAGTCTGTACTCAAAGCTGGACAATCCCTCTATTTTTCAGCTGGATGAGGATAGTCATGGACTGATTTTTTCAGGATTTTCTGAACATCATTCATAAAACATCCATCACAAGGTCAGGGTGTCAGGGATGTCTCCTTTGATAGTCATGCAAGGCCACCAGTGAAGCAAGCCCACACGAGTCCTTTAGGGTCCTGCTGCTGCTGCAGGTCCCTGCCAGACACAGCAGTGGCTGGGAGGAGCTGGAGGCAGAAATACCTATCTGACAACAAAACTAAAGCTTTGTTTTATGCCAATATTACCCACGGAATCATAGAACCTTTTGGGTTGGAAGGAACCTCTGGAGATCATCTGGTCCAGCTCCCTGCTAAAACAGGTTCACCCAGAGCAGGTTGCACAGAGTTGTGTCCAGGTGGGTTTTGAATATTCCCAGAGATGGAGACTCCTCAACCTCTCTGGGCAGCGAGTTCTCAGTCACCCTCACAGTAAGAAGTTTTTCCTCAAATTCAGACAGAACTTCCTGTGTTTCATTTGTGCCCCTTCCTTGTCCTGTCTCTGAGATTCACTCAGAAGGGTGACCCTGACCTCTTTGACATCTTCCCTTAAGATATTTGTATACATTGATAAGGTCCCTCTTACAGAAATTGCAAAGAGAAATTCTCTGTTTGGAATAAATGTAGGACGATGAAGATCCATGTTGTTATCCAAGCTAAACTATTCACTTCTAAATATAAACCATGTTTTTTTTCTGTGGAGACTGCTGATGCTTTGTAAAAAAGAATCACTTACAATAATTATTGTTATTTTGCATACTAACAATAATTTTTATAAAAAGATACTGAAAAAACCCCCAAGAATGTCCCAAAGAGACAGTCATACAAAATGAAGGGAATGGAAATAAAAGCAGAAATAAAACCCCTAGAATTCTGTGACATCTTTACTCTTATATCTAAATTTCACAATTAGCTTTGACCTAGAAAGTACTTAAATTTGAGAAAAAAAAAATCATTATTCTCTCTGGATTTGGAACCATTTCTATATTTTTGAAATTTATGTTTTTCCTCATGTTGAATATAGTATGAATGACAAATCACCAGAAATCCTGCTAAAACCAAGGAAGAAATCTACATAACTTCTGTAGAAATGCCTGAGAATTAAACATTTCTTGGACAGGCACAGAAAACTGTAATGTACAACATAAACCTGATGTCATAACAAGAAACATAGTTTCAAAGTAATTCCTCTAGAAAGTAGCATAATACTAGGCATGTATTTTGGTAGTCTTTTTACCCTGTATTTTCTTTATAGAATTTAACTTGGAATAGCAATACTGGACATGCAGAAATATAAACACTTCATTTAGACATACTGCAAACATGTGTTCAAACATGTCTGCTTGCTACAGCCTATTAAACTTTATTATGCACCTTATTAAAAATTCTTTGGGCAGCAACACTTGTTCAAACAAGGTGCACCAAGGCTATGGATCTGCACTGGGGCTGAGTGACATTGCAATAAACTGAGCTGAAATCCTTTTGTTATCTCTGTTCTGAGTAAATCACCCAGGCCAGCCTTCAGCTTGATGGGCAGCTAGAGCATGGGGCACATCCAGAGGGCACCTGGGACACTCCTGTCACGACATTTTGCCCTATATGCATCTGAGTGCTTTGTGTTTGGTGGAGTTAAACAATAAATTGTTTGAATGTGGGGTAAGAGTTTGCAGTTAAATTAAAGATGGTTTTGAGCCTCGAGTTCCACCTCAGAAATAACTGCTCCATGTTGTCCAGGATGACACAAAACCTCAAATTCCCCATTTCACTGATCATAGTTACTAAAAATTGGTTAGTCTCAAGAAAACCCTCAACAAACTCTTGTTTACTTTGCTAGTAATTCAGGAGCATGTAGTGATAGGACAAGGGGAATGGCTTTAAGCTGTAAGAGGGTAGATTTGGTTGGAATATTAGGAAGAAATTCTGTTCTGTGAGAAGGTGGAGAAGCCCTGGCACAGATTTCCTAGAGAAGCTGTGGTTGCCCCATCCCTGGAAATGTTCAAGGGCAGGCTGGAGCATCCTGGTCTAATGGAAGGTGTCCTTGCCCATGGCAGCAGGTTGGACTGGACGAGTTTTTAGGTCCCTTCCAACCCAACCAATTCTATGATTCTTTGATTCAGAAAGAGTAATTGAAGTTTCATGTTCACAGCATTACCTGAAACAAAGCAAGTTTGGCAGTTGAGTGCATCTCCCTACTCTAACTGTGGGACAGGGAATGCTCAGCTTCGGACAAGGCTTCTTGTCAATCAGTCTGACCAGTCTGAAGAAATTAATCTTGCAAAGGTCATAAGAATATGCACAGAATTTTCCTCACCAGAAGGGACTTGAAAGGAATTGTTCAGAAGAAATTAAGTCTGTAAAAAAACCAAAAAAGCTTTTTTGAGAGAAGGGTGTTTTCTTTCTTTCAAAGCTACTCTTGCCAAAAAGCCATGGATATGGAATTATGCCTCATATGTAGTGAAATTAGGAAAAGAATAACTCAGGAAACAGGTGACCAGCTCCAGTCTAATTCATGCCCTCTAGAAACTTGAGTTCAGATCAAAGGTAGCAAGTTGAAATGTTTTGCTTTTCTATTACATATTACTCAACCACCACATAATCTGGCATAATTAACAGATTAGGATCAACTGAAGTCTGAACCTCATATAGGTGGAAAGATAGAGAGTGTAAGAAAATTGCATAGTCTGGGAGGTTAAGAAAAACATCTGAGCTGAATCTTCTGCTCCTTTGAATTTTATTTGCTGCTGGGTATTAAGATAATGGAGCAATCAGACATTAGATCAGGAGCTAGAGTTTACCAATTTATGGTGACACATGGCAATTCTTCTTTGGTCTCACAAAGCCTTATTCATGTAGGGGTTTTAAAATTATTTTTACCACACTGACAAACTGCATTTTTTCCACACAAAAAATGTAGATCACTCCTCCAGTAAAAAAAAATTAGCAACAGCTGAAAATGGAATAGCCAAGCCCAAATACATATTAAAAAGGGCAGTTAATGCATAAGTGGCATGAAGAATTTCCTGCTACGTGACATTAGGTTTTAAGGATCAGGATTTCTAGAAATAAGAAGAGAAAAAAAAAAAAATGAAAGAGAAAATTTAACTTGGGCAGAAGGGAACACCACATGTCTTTGTATCACACAGTGGAAAAACTGGGAAAACTGAGCAGCATGAACAAGTTTGAGAACAGCTGCCAGTGGTGTTCCCATCCCACTGCGCTGTTGTGTGAGAAAGGAATTGCTCTGCTCAGCACAATGCCAGCAGGGTGGTGCTCTGAGCTCTGGATTCCCTTCTGCAGACCCTTCAGGAAGGGATGCAGTTTCCTGCAAGCTGCAGGCTGCTCACCACGAGAGCCCTGCAGACCCTGGCACCAGGGCTGTGGTGATGAGCGTGGGCGGCTGTGACTCCCCTGGGGAAGGCAGGTGAGAACTGGGAAATGCAAAGGCTTTCTCCAGCCTCCATGGGATCCTGGCCAGCAGCCATGTCGATGGCACCAGGCTGGGCATGATGTAAGGCAGCACCACCTCATGCTGGCAGAGAGCTGCCTCCACCTATCTTAATTTTGATCAGATTTTAGCCTTTACCCTGCTGTGAAATAGAGGCATCTGGGCTATGTGTTTCCCCCCTCTTTTTGTGGCAACAGTCCAGGACATCCATTATTTCCTTCAGTGAGTAGGAACCAGTTAATGCTCTCATCAAATTATAGCATTCAACAATTAAACATAAATGTAATTCAAATCCTCTGAGAATGGACCAAGAACAACAGAAAGACTCATGAAATGTAGCAGCTCTTTCAAAAGAGCCATAATCACCTCTTGGATCAAAATCTGTTTATCAAGGATGGGTCTGTAGGATGACTTTTATAAGAAAAAAAATCCCTGTCATTTCCTCGTACAGTTGTTTTCCCTTGCAGGTGCTGCAGCATTTTTGAAACAATACATGGATTCTGACAGCAAATCATGCAACAGGTGTTGGACATGCAACCTAAGCACCCAGCTGACCTTGGTTTGTGTGTGTGCATGGAGGAGAGGAGCTGCTGCAAAAGTTTTGCTAGGAAAGTAAGGTTAGCAGTAGGCCAAGAGAATACAACGTGGTGTCTGAAAGATTTGATCCTTGAAATGTAGAACAGCCAGCTTTAAAGTGCTACAGAGAGTGATCAGGCAGGGAGAATTCTGCACTGATTTACTTCAGTTTGGCTCCCTTTTATAGGATGTTTCAGAGGGAGATGGAGAGCCAAAGGTCACTGTTTTTGAGACACTCTACATTTCCATGACTGCAGGAATATGACAAGCACACTGTGTATCCTTTGACTTTAGAAAATATCCCCAGACACTGAACAGGCAATCAACCTGACTTTTTATACTTTGGAGAAGGCTTGTTTTTCCTTCTTGAAAAATGTCATGACCTGTCATTAGTTTCTTCCCTTGAAACACATCACATTGCTGACAGTAAAATGATGTTTTCATTCTAAGAATTCTACAGGGGAAAAAAAAAAAGGGAGCAGTCATTTTCTCAAGGAAATAACCTAACAAGACCATGGTGATTACAACAATTGGCTGGACATATCAGAAAAATAACTGCTATGGCTAATCCAAAAAAAAAAAATTTACAAGAAAGGAAATATCAATTGTCTATTTTAGAATCAGCTATGTAGAGAAATATTTTGGAGAGCTTCCCTTTAGTCACCAAGTAAAATCTATATGTGTGGTTGATGAAGAAAAATATTTTTATACTTCCCAGTAAAATATGTGATAAATTCATATCAAAGATTCATGTGTCAGATTATGAAGAAGATACAAATCAACAATACAGGGAATTTTACTGGAAAAATAACATCACAGGACATAGAAGATATAACATCACTTAACATTACTTTTAATTACACCCCAAAGCCAAAATCTACCTCCTGAAAGACAAAAATCTAGTTGCTACCAGTTAAGTCCCCTTGATACTAACATATAGTAAAAAGAAAACGCTTCCTTTGAGTAGAGTTGGGAAAACCTGAAAGAGGAACTTTGTTTAATTTGCAGAAGTTGCAAATTAGCTATGCAATGCTGGTTCTGAATATACAAACCAAAATTTTATAGCCCACTTCAGAAATATTTAAGTGATATATATTCACAAACTTACTTGGACCAAGAACTAAAAATGAGCCAGAAAATTTCCAAAGGGGGAAAAGTGAATTAGCTCAATGAATATCCTCTGTGCTACAGTGATCTGTGTTAGCTGGAGTTTTGGATCACTGTATCTAGTGTTTTATTATATAGGCTATGTGTCAGTAAAGTTTATAGGAAAAGATCTTCTAACTGTTCAGGAAAATTCTCTGTACAATCTTTGAATCTCTTCTTCGTGTGCAAATAGAAACTTTGATTTGGCTTTTTTTTTTTTTTTCAAAAGTGGGAAGAATCAAATCACTTTTATATTCAGCTCTCATTTGTTTCAAGGCATGAAAACCAAAATACATAAGGGTCCAGAAAACATCTCTGATTTTGCCATGAAAAGCCTGAAAACACTCAGAGTTTTAAAGGCTAAAGAACAATTACATGGGTGACTGAACAAGCAATTTCTTTGTTTTCTTCTTGAACTTAAACATTGGGAAAATTACAGACAAGGAAAAAGACAATCTGAAATTAAGCATTCAGTCCTTTCTGGAAAGCATTTTTAACCTTTAAAATATAAATACAGGTAGATTCCAATCTGAAAAGTTGTTTTAAGTATGCATTGAATTTTCACTTGCAACATGTCAAAGCCAAATGTTTGAGAAATTTTGGACTTATTTCAGGTTTTCCTAATGGTGTTGTAAGTAAAGAAAGTTCAGCATAAATTTCTAGATTGTTTCAGTTCCTCAGCTGTTTTGCCTGTAGATTTTTACCTGGTCTCTGCTGTTGGATTACTCCTTTTGCAAGTTTTGCTCAGCACATGGTGCAAGCAGTGTGTAAATAAAGAGTAAATGACAGTTTTTGTCTTCAAGAGAGCAAACTTTACAGGATTTTCCACCTCAGAAAGCCAGTGTTTCTGAGACAACAGAAAACCAAAATTAAGCAAACACTCTGTTTCTGCACTCTGTAAGATCCACCTGCAGTGCCCTAATGGTTTTCAAGAAGAGACAAAAGCTTATAGAGATGGAGGCTCCAGACAACACCACATCTAGAGATTTAGGTTGGAGAATATGGGTCTCAGCAGTAAAACCAGCCACCAAGCTGCTGAATTATTCAGAAACCATTTTCCAAATTAGGCTGGTACACTGTATTTCCCAAACTGTCCAGAGGAATAGCATCCCAAGAAGTAAGTATTCAAGCATGTAATGCTAATTGAGACCTCAGGTATTGATAGTATCATGTTTCTTTTTTTGTCTTTCTCCTCACTTCTGTGTTTTAAGCCCAAATATTAGGGTTAGTAAAAGGTTATATGAGCATAAGTAACTTACAACCATTTGAGATGTCCTAGGGGTCCTGTCTGACCTCCAGGTGCCCCTCTACATGCTTTTACCAAAAGTCCTGGGTCAGCCTTAAACAGTGGTGTTGGATGCACTTGGAGATTTCAGATGGCACAAGACAGACATAAACCTAGTTTGGGCAAGTGGGTTGAGCCCACAGTGTCTGTGGCATGGATCAAACCAGAGTATATCTTCACATGGTTTCCCTGCCCTGAAATACTGTTGAATAATGACACTGTAGTCCAGTTTTTGTATATGCATGTATATTTTTGACCAGGTTTATACTAAATCCTTGCACACTGTGGGACAGTTACTTGGTTGAGTACTCCTCATGATGACATTTTGATATGGGCTTGAAAATTAGGAGAGGAGTTATGCTCATTTTCCAGTCTCTAGAGAAAAAATGAAGGAGGCAAAGGCTCAACTCTAAATCACTCACTGGAGGGGCAAAGATGATTCTCCAGAAACCCTCTGGAGGGAACAAAGCAAGATCTGAGCCTTTGCCCCTGCAAGAAGCACATAGAAGAACAGAGCCATGAAATGTATGTAAGGTTTCAGTGGCAGCCCCTACAGAACTGTTCTGATGAACACAGGTGGGGCAAAATCCCTGTAAAGCTGTGCTCTTCAGAGGATGCAATCTGCTCCCTCCAGTGAAGGCCACCCCCACAGTGCAATTGGTGTTATGCCCACAGTGACACCATCTGAGCTGCTTGCTCCCAGTGGAGCAGCTTTATTGTCTTCTTCCCAACTCAAAGCCAGCCATCTTCCCCATGTAATTACAAACAAGGACCTGTCAGTGAAGTCAGCTCCTGATGGACACAGCTGTTGAAACTGCTGAAGGCTCCTCTATCCCCTGGCTTTACTTGTGCACAGCATTGCTCTCTTTTGTTATTTGGATGGGAAGGACATTTCAGCTCTCCCTCTGCAAGAGCAGAATGGAGGCCAACAGATCCCTCATTTACTGTTGCTATCCTCCTGATGGGTCTTCCTCCATTTAAGGTTGGTTTTTGCACAGAATCTGAGCTGTCATTGCTATATTTTATTCCACTCCACCTCCCAGGCTGTGGCTGACAGGCAAGCTGAACAATACATCAGAACAACACAGGTGAGACAGTAGTCTGATGTCAAGTATAAAAATCTATCTCTGCACTCATTATGGAGGAAAAAACCTGCTGCCTTATAATGGCAACTGTTGATTCAATGGCTGTAGAAGTGCAGGGTGTAGAGGGCAAAAGCTTCTTTATTCAAAGGGAAATTATGCTTTAAACCTGGCTTTATTCCAGCACCATCAATAGACCAGGTCTCTCTCCTTGACTCTCTTTCTGTATAATCTCAGTTACTTACAACATTAAAGGTCTTTAGAAGCTTCTTTCCTTAGAGCCCTGTTTCTGCCCCTCATCACCCCAGTGAATGACAACTTGAAAGAAAAGCAGGAGCTTTGCTATGGATTTAGAAATGTCTCAAAGCAAATCACTGGATGCCAAAGAAGCTGCCAGGCTATTGCACCTCGCAGGCACTTATAATCAGCGAACAAAGGCGCTGGAGGCAGCTCTGGGGGGGAACCTTTTGTGGAAAATATTGACCAGCAAATTACACAGCAGACAGTGCTTTGGCACTCAGCTGTCTAAAGGTGACTCAGACGATCCGTTTAGCTCAGCAAGCTGGTTTCTAATTACACCAAATGCCTGACTCTTGTCAGTGGGCCCAGTATCTGCTGAGCGGGTGCTCTTCACATGTGCCATTCATTACCTCACCCTGCACCAGGAGCCATCTCTATGGGGAGAATGGTTGGCAGCATCTCTAGCCTGGATAATTTTCTCAGAGAGAGGTTTAAAAGAGAAACCTCAAAACAATTCCCTCCTACCCTTAAAAAAAAAAAAAAAAAGAAAAAAAAAAGAGCTTGCACAAAACCCAGCAAATCCCCCCAGCCACCACATGTTAATATCAATAAATACCCTGGAATGAAATGATGGCAAGCTGCTGTCTAGGGTTTAAAAGTTGAACACAGTATACTCTTCCTGGGTTTTAGCTGGACTCTTGCTTTGGTGCCAGAGTAACAGCTGTAGCAGCTGCAGATGCATTTTACCACCCAGTACAGGCACCTGCTATGACCAAGGAAGTGAAAACCCACAGAGATGCAATTTTCTTTTAATTACATTAGCCTGGTTTTGGCAGCCAGCCATACACCATGGCATTGGTGGGGATGTGGACTCTATTCACAATTAGAGCCTGTCTGTGGGTTGCTTTTGTCACTTGGCAGGTTACTTCAAAGAGGAACAGTGAAGGATCCATGTCAGTGCTGAATCTTGTTCAGGAGAAATAATAGAGATTGGCATGTTTTTTTATTACACAGGTACTGTGTCAAACACTGAGATCAGTTTTATATACTTTTCAGACTAGCTGGGCCAGAGCAGCTGTATGTAACACTGAAATATACAGGATCAAGCCACGAGTCTGAGGGGTGCCTTCAAATCACCCATGCTGTTTCATTGCTATTTAACCCAAGTGATGCATTCCTAGACACACCTCAGTGTAGGGGATGTGAGTGAAGCTGCTCCCAATGAGTTATACAGGTGAGTATTTTGGAGGTTAGGCTTGCAGGCATGAGCTGTGTGCTACCTGTTTTCCTCAGGGCCAGAGCAGGCTCTAGCCTGTTTCATTTATTCCTAGTGACAGACAGCTTCATCTGACTGTCCCTGGGTGCTGTGAAGAAGGTGGTGAACTCAGGGTGTCTTCCTGAAGAGGAAGAAGCTGTTCTTTGCTCCCAATATTCTCTGTGGCTAAAATTACCTTTTGTTGTAACAAATGCCTTCAAGTTAGTCCAGATCTCTGTGCTAGGATGGTCACACTGAGGAATAACATCCTGTTTCTTACACCTTGCATGAGATTCCTTTTGCCAGCTTGCAGAATATATTGATGAAACTCTCACGACCCTGAACACTACTCAGGCAATGCCTGTTCACTCTCCACTTCAGCTCAGGTGCTGTCACTACTTGAATTAAGGTCTGTTTTAATGTTAGGCAATCTCCTTACTGCTTTTCACCATCTGGGCACCATCTCAGGATATGAACCATGATGCAAAGTAGGGCTTTGTATCTCTATTTTATATTTTGCCCAACTACATCAGGAAAGCTGACTCAGAAAATTGGCAAATAGCTCATACTTGTAAGACTCTCACTGTGCTTACTCTGGCACAGGGGGTGTAAATGAGGAAGACCCTTGGCACCCTCCTCTGCCTTAAGAAAGCCCCTGCAACCACCAAACAACGTGTTCCTTGTTGCACCACCCAGACCTGGTCCCTGGGCCACCAAGGACTGTAGGAAGCTCCTGGTATGGAGGAGGTGCCATGAAGGACTTCCATAGGCACCTGAGTGATTTGATTTGCAGAGTGACAGGGCACAAGACAGATGAGGCTGAGCACACATTCTCTGTCCAGAGACCTGACAAGTCTCTGCATGCTGCAGGAGACAAGACAAGGAGCACGCTGTGGCCTCACATGTGTCAAAGCAAGAGCCACCAATCTCTCTGGCCCTGCACTATCAGAAAGGGACTGGCCCCAAAACCAGAGCAAACAGCAAGCTGTGACTCATTCCCTCCACAGTAGGACTGCATGGCAGACTGGAAACCATGCAGTGTGTTTGCAGGACACTGAAAAACTCACTTGTCAGAGGAGGTTGAGATCTGGGCTGTAATACCAAAAATGTCTGAGCTTTGTCACGGGGAAAAAACGTGGCAAGAGAAGACACAGAAATGGCTTCTCTGACCTTCCAATCAAATGGGTCAATTATGTGCTGAACAACAGGCCTTGAGGGGTCCTCAGCAGAGTTGTAATCATGATACCATTTCTGAAGACCTTTGTTCCCAGCAAGTGGAAGGGACTGCACAGTGCTGCCAACAGCACTCAGGCTTGTCTGGAACATAAAATGTGGAGCTTCAAGGAGAAGTTTGTTTTAAATAACATTTTCCACGTAAAATTGTGCTCTGGATTGTTCATTAGTAATATTTATATAAAGGACATCACCATGGTATTTAGGAATTAAACATTAAAAGGACAGACTCCAAGCCTCTCAAAAACAATTAGAGTAAAAGCAGGGTAAATGAAAGAAAAAATCTGGTAGATGACATCAGAGTAATTGTTCCTGCTTTGAATCACTACTGGTGAGAGGAGAACAAAGACTGAAGTGAAATGATCAGAACAAAAACAAAACAAAAGGAGTAAAAACTGGAAACATTAAAGGAATTAAAAGGAATTGTGTGGAGCCTCACTCAATCTTCTTCAGGCCCTGATGAGATGTAGAAGACCTAAAGCCCTACAAAACAGAAACAGAAGGCCAGATTTAGATGTCATTCAGGTTTGCAAATATTTGAGATGTTGACCAGATCAGTGGTGACCTTGAAACAAAAAGAATGGTTGTCATTGGGTTTGAATGAAGGTTTAAGTACCTCCAGCAACTTCAGCACCACAGCACCGGTAGGCAAATGTAAAATGCAGCCTAGGAAGTCATGGATGAATAGACTTATTCTGACAAAAATACTGTTTTATTCCCATGTTTCAAAATAATTCTTTGACAATGCTTCCTCTGGAAGTATGTGTTCCCAGATGGAGCCTTGTAATGCTCTCATGGCACTGAAAGAATGAGAGAGATTTATTTTATTTCATGTCTTCCTGTTTGAAACAAAAACTGAATTTGTAGTCAGTGCCTGTTTCTGCCTGTAGAGGAGCAACCACCCTGGAAAGAAGAAATCTTCAAAGTCTGGGAGAGTTGTGGAAGATGGAACAACTTGCACTGTCAGACCCAAAAAAACCAGGGACAGCTTCTGGGGTAGGAAATCCTCTAAGGAAAAAAGCTACCTGCCAGAAACCCCATATACTCTTGGGTTGTTGCTTTTTTTTCTGATCAGCTAGAACAGGCTTGTTTTTGAATTGCATGAGAGGGACCAGAGAGGCAACCCACACTGTAATTGCTGGAGATACTTTGGCTTTGCATCTTGTCTCAACTATGGCAAGGAAGCCTTGGCAAAGTTATGGGTAGCATAAAGCATCAAGGACACAAGGAAATGGAGGAAAAGAAGCTTTAATGACTTCTGAGTGTATTGCTTCATACCTTTGATGGCACATTGCTGCAGTATTTTCCAGAGTCCTCAAAAGTTATCTCCTTTTTATAGCCCTGATTTTAAGGAATTACCCACTCTACTGATAGTTCACAGCAACACCAGGCAATCTCTGAGTTACTCCTTCACAGTGTTGTGGCATCATCTAGTCACAGGTGAGGACTGAGTTTGCTCAGTACGTCCCAGTCATTTTCTAAGAGCTAAATCTTAATTATGAATCATTCCTGAGATTGTCAGGACATGCATCTATGGATATGTGGGAAAACAGAAGGGAGGGACTCTCACTAATTTCCACCCCTGCAAAACTGTCATTTTTAGATTCGTTAGCCCTGTCATCTTTTACACTAAGTATTGCAGCAAGCAAGATGAGCTGCTGGAAAGGAGTCATCATTAGACACATACAAAGCCAGAGGTAAAATGGTGAGGAGTTTCTGGGTTTCTCTTGCTGTTGTGGCATAACTTTGATCTCATCTCTTATGCTACTCTTAACCCTGTTCTCATCTATTCATCCTCTTACAGTGCCTATGGCTTCCTTGTCCCAGATCTGAAATATTATATATAATATACCCCTAAAGTCATCAGTCTATCACTCCCACTCCCCATGCTCCCCACCATACCCTCCCCCCAAACTCTCAGTGAAGCAAATGGCTTTTTGGGATTGTGTGAATATGAAAACTCACCTTCACCATGCAGAACATCCTCCTTTCCCCACGAGCCAGAGCCTTTGCCCTGTACAAAGGGGAAGGAGAGCTTGAAACGTCTTCTTTAATTAAGATGTGTTGTTACACTTTATCTTTGGTAATCAGAGTGAGAGAATCTGAAAATAAGAATATTCTTTTGGGGAAAGTTTAGTGGCAGACTAGGTTACATGTCCAGAGAGTAGTACAGTTCTCAGGGACAGAAATCTTCCAAAACACCTCATAAGAAAAAATAATGCAGTGTACAGTTACAGATACAATTCATTTGCATCTGAATGTCCAGTATTATCCTGGCATTGTCTTATCTACATACAGCTGCACATGAAAGACCATTACAGTTATGTCAAAACAAAGCAGCCCATTACAGTTCCCTCCGAACCCAGACCACGTGCCACCCGCTTCTCACTGCCACCCCTTGCTTGTCTAAAAGTAACAAGCTGCTTTCCCAGACAGCTCCTATTGATCAGCTCCTGTTGGCAATGCAAATTCCTTCCATGTGCAGTCAGGCATAGCCATCAGCCCGGAGCACAAAGAGGTGGAGCTGCTCTTTGCCTTGCACAACTGGAGAATTTCCTGCTGTTTTCCCAGTCGTCCACAGGCCAGGTCTATCTACTCCACATCAATCCAGGACATCCCATTCACTCCATGAGCTGCTGCCACAGGGCTCTCTGCAGGCAGCCTCCCAGGCAGGGCCTGGATAACTTCTAGCTTTGTTTTTCTTCATGCAAAAAGACATTTTGTTATAAAAGCAGCTCTCAGTGTGTATAGAAGATAATAGGAAGACTCTCAAATCATGGGGAATATTCCTGACCAGGGACATTTATTGTTATTGTTGGGGTTTTTTTGTTTTGGTTTTGGATCTCCTGAGCATCCACGTCAAAGCTCACCACACTTGATCCTATACAAAAGAACAGAAAGTACAGCAAGCACTGACCATAAAACACACAATAAAAAAACAGTGGATGAAAGGCAGACCCTCCAAATATGATTAAATTATGGATAATTTCACACTGGTTTAAAATAAACTTTTTTTTCCCCCTAAATTCTGCTCTCACTGTTGTAGATGGAAAAAAATCCTTTGGGCTTGAAAGAGAATAATATCAGGTCACTGCTGAGCACTTCAGAAATACTGTTACAAATAGTTGATCAAGCATAACAAGAAACCTATTCCAAGGGACAGGATTTGGACCTAGATCAACCAAGTTTGAAACCAGGGTCTTAATTGTAGGGTTAAACACACCTTTAAAATCCTTATCAGTT
The DNA here is from genome assembly GCA_013397555.1 of Urocynchramus pylzowi. Classification (NCBI taxonomy): domain Eukaryota; kingdom Metazoa; phylum Chordata; class Aves; order Passeriformes; family Fringillidae; genus Urocynchramus; species Urocynchramus pylzowi. The sequence continues at coordinate 258,489 of VZRH01004843.1, forward strand.
TGATAGTGAAAATAATTTCTCAACTGAGACATCTGATATGCAGCTGGGGTGGGTTTTTTTCTTTTTTTTCCTGCTTTTTTCCTTTTTAGATAGCTAAATAGGTACAAACCAACAAGTTAGGAGACACTATACTATGATAAAACTATAGCATATGCTATTTTCTGAAGGTATTTCCAAAGGCAAGAAACATTGTCCAGACAGCTTCAGGTTAAGGGAAAATAATTTTTTTCCTTCTGTACACAGATTGAAACACTTCTGCAAATGGCCTGGTTTTGCAGTACTGTTAAACACCAGTGTTCTCCTGAGCAAGGTTAAAGGTGCTGCTCTAGAGGATTCGTGGTACTGAAGTGGTTGAATCATTTATCACTCCTGAGTAAACATAAAGTTCAAATTTATGTTTAACAGACATGTGACCATTAAACTCACTCCACACTTTGCTGGCAGCTGCCCAAAGAGTTCTTTGCATCTGATTGCAGCGTGAGGAGCTGAAAATCCCTCTGCTTTAGTGGTAGAGAGCTCCTCTCTCTCCTTCTCTCTCTAGACACTGCCCAGGGTTCCAGTATTGCCACACTGGCAATATTCAGGATTTGCACTGAAGTTCCCCCACAAGGATAATAGACCAGCTGTGGCTTCTCACTCACTAGCCAAGATCTGCCTTTTGCCCTCTCTGGCTGTAGCAAAAGCCATGGATGCTTCCCAATATTTTGATTCAAATCATTCCAGCTAAAAATGTCTCTTTTCTGTAGCAAATCCAGGTTACAGAGCAAAGTTACTGCTCATAAGGCATAAAAAAGCAGAAAACAAAAGACTTTCACAGGGGCAAGACTGATCTTTTTGAGATCTCACTGAACTCTACTCAAAACTGTCACATGGGCAGAAATACAAGAGACTTAGGTGGCATTTTGTGTTTGTTTTCGGAAGGAAATGAGTGCAGCCAACTCTTCTGAATGATGTCAAACTGTTCCTGCAGAGAGTCAGGTCTCCAGCAAACTGGACAGATGTTGTATGGGCAGTGAAAAGACACTATCTTTTGTCATGTTGAAAGACTCCAGCTGAAGAGCCTTTTGTACCTCATGAAAGAAAGGCCTCCTTATGCAGAGGATGTGCTGAAAATGGGGGAAATAGGCAAGGAAAAAAAAAACCTGAAAAGAAAACCTGCATTGCATTTTGCATCTGAGTAGTGGAAACACAGGTCTAATGTACTGTTGAGGATACAACCTGCACAATAAGGAAAATGTGGACCACTGCTTACTTGCAGTTCAGAGCCATAACCAAAGACTGTTGCCCACTTCTGTCCTTGTGATGACTCTGTTCCCCTCTTGTGAGCCCTGCACCAGGTAAATATAGGGGGAATTTTAGCTGCATTTCATATTGGGGACTCACAATTTAATTTCTAATGATTGCAAAACTTACTGTTGTTTCAGGCCTGTCTGGGGAAGTCACCAGTTGTGTGGAGTGGACAAACTATGGAAAGCCATAAATTCTCAGAAAATTTTATATTCCTTATCATGAGTCAAGATTTACATGATCCCTCTCAGGTAATCCACACAGATTCTATGATTTGGAGAGAGAACCAAGCATCTGTTCTGACCTCCTGTGCACTTTCTCTCTACTGCCCCTTGCCCAATAATGACTTTGACACTGACATATCTCCCCAGAGGCTGCCCAGGCCTGGGGACAGGCAGGGACAAGCAATCCTTTACTTCCCCTGCAGACTTTGGCCAGTGATAATTGCTGAATCCCTGTGGCAGTGTGAAAAGAGCAGAAAATAATAAGAATGCCAGGGTCTGTGACACAGACACCTGCTAAGGAAACTCAGCTCCATCTAGGCTGATCTTTCCATGCAACCTAGAAGATGTCCCCTGCATTGTGGTAAAAGCTGGGCAATTTTCCTCCCTTCTTCTCTGCTATGCTGTTGCTTTCACAGGAGTGTTTGCCTAATTGTTGGTACCTGTGGGACTCCACCCTGGCTTTGGTTTTGTCACTGTCATTACCAAAGCCCACTGCATGCAACTCTGAGTGCACTTGTAAAATTCTTAATACTCTGTACACACAGAGGATTCAAACTATTTTTTTTCCTTTTACACACATAATATAAAGAGGTGAGCCTCTTTATATAATGGATGCAGTCACCCTACCTAACCTGAGCCATTTAACTAAGGAACCATATTCAGATGTCTGCTTGCTATTGGTGCGTGTGACATACAAACTCATGACAAGGGGGTTGGAACCAGATGATTTTTAAGGCCCCTGTAGCCCAAACTGTTCTATGAAGATATAAATGCACACCTCTAAGAGAGCCTGTGGGTCCCCAGTAGCATGGATTGTCCTTTAAACTGCCCTTTAAATGTCCTCAGTGGCAGAGCTGCACTCCCTGAATTAGGGATCTTCTTTATCTTGCAAAGCTTAGAGACCAACAAACCAGAAGGTGGTCCTGGCCAACTTCTGGAAAGTTACCTCCAGGTTCTTTACTTTTCTATAAATAACTCCCATTATGTAGTTAATTAGTATTAATGCAATTATTTAACATTAAAGACACTGGGGAGAAATGGAGGCAAGCAGAAGAGTCCCGATGGTCACCAGTGCGAGCTCCAGGGCTCTGGTTTGTCATCTGGAGAAAGCACAGGAGCCTGGCTTGGGACGGCAGCGCTGGGGGCTGCGGGATCCTCCCGTGCGGAGCGGGGCTGTGCACTTCCCCCTGGCACCACCGAGGGTCAGCGCAGCTCTGGGGAAGCTCTCGCTGCAGGCACTGAAAATCCTGCTCGGGAACGGCCCTCCAGCGTTTTCCCTTCTTCGTACAGTTTTCCCTTCTTTGTACAGTTTTCCCTTCTTTGTACATTTCCCCCTTCTTATACAGTTTTCCCTTCTTTGTACAGTTTTCCCTTCTTTGTACATTTCCCCCTTCTTCATACAGTTTTCCCTTCTTTGTACAGTTTTCCCTTCTTTGTACATTTTCCCCTTCTTTATACAGTTTTCCCTTCTTTGTACATTTCCCCTTCTTTATACAGTTTTCCTTTCTTTGTACAGTTTCCCCTTCTTTGTACAGTTTTCCTTCTTTATACAGTTTCCCCTTCTTTGTACATTTTTCCCTTCTTTGTACATTTTCCCCTTCTTTGTACTTTTCCCCTTCTTTGTACATTTCCCCTTCTTTGTACAGTTTTCCTTCTTTATACAGTTTCCCCTTCTTTGTACATTTTTCCCTTCTTTGTACATTTTCCCCTTCTTTGTACTTTTCCCCTTCTTTGTACATTTCCCCTTCTTTGTACAGTTTTCCTTCTTTATACAGTTTCCCCTTCTTTGTACATTTTTCCCTTCTTTGTACATTTTCCCCTTCTTTGTACTTTTCCCCTTCTTTGTACATTTCCCCTTCTTTGTACAGTTTTCCTTCTTTATACAGTTTCCCCTTCTTTGTACATTTTTCCCTTCTTTGTACATTTTCCCCTTCTTTGTACTTTTCCCCTTCTTTGTACATTTCCCCTTCTTTGTACAGTTTTCCTTCTTTATACAGTTTCCCCTTCTTTGTACATTTTTCCCTTCTTTGTACATTTTCCCCTTCTTTGTACTTTTCCCCTTCTTTGTACATTTCCCCTTCTTTGTACAGTTTTCCTTCTTTATACAGTTTCCCCTTCTTTGTACATTTTTCCCTTCTTTGTACATTTTCCCCTTCTTTGTACATTTCCCCTTCTTTATACAGTTTCCCCTTCTTTGTACGGTTCATCTGCGGTGCGGGATGGAGGAATTCAGAGTGCTCTGCCCGGTCGTTGTGTGCCTGCTGCTCCCAAAGGCAGCTCTGGAAAAGCTGCAGCCTTTGCTGTATTTCTGGTGCTTCTCCAAATTACAGCCATGCAAATATTCAGCTCACAGGGATGAGGGGTGGGGGGGCAGAAGCTGAGGGATGTCTTACTCAGATTCACCTTTGGTGTGAAAATCGTGAAGGTCTAAAGGGCTTTTAGTGCCTAAGCAGTTGGTGGTTGAGGTGCTCAGTTTTACAAAAGCTGTTTTCTGACAAAAGTCCCCTGCTAACTTAACAACTTCAGCAATAGTATATTAAGCATGAACATAAAGTAAGACAGCTGGGAAAGAGTTATCCACCCATAATGGCAGGGCAAAGTTCTACCAACATTACTGCCTGCTACTCTGGGAGGATGCTACAGCCAGAATGGGAACAGGGAGAGAAGCTGGAATGCAAAAAAAAAAGGAGGTGTCTCCTCTATCTACATGACCTCAGGAGACTTACAGAAACATGTGCTGTGTGAGGGCAGGATGGATCAGCTGTTACTCCTGCAATTTGCACTGCTTAATACCAAATAAATCCAAGCCAAGACATTCCAGGTAAAAGGGGTTGTGGACTCCCCTACCTGAAGACTTTTGTCTCCACAAGAGAAGGGTAATAATTTTGTTTCATTCCCTTTATTTTATGCAGTAGTGAATTACAGAAGCAAAAGTTTCAGCCTTTATGTTTAAAATCAGGCAGGTGTGGGGTTATGCTGACATGCTGGGGATTTTTAGGAGAACTTGGCCTAAGTGTTATTTTGTGTTTTGCTTTTTTGTGTTTAGCTAGGTTAAAATCAAGAGGATTCAAAAGCAGCTATTTCCTACCTCAATGACAAGCACTGAGGATTCAAATTATGCATGATTTAAACAGTCCTACTACATTCTTTGCTTAAAAAAATCCAGGACCTTTAATTTGTATTTAAATAGGAGTTGTGCAGGCTAAGTATTTCTTTAAAAAACCCAAAAAATAACAATAATAAATTAATAATAATAAATTCACCCCCCCCCCAATACCAACCATTAATGTTACTCCAAGCTGTTTTTTCCTGAGCTAGCTACTTTTATTGGCAGAGAAGAAGAAAAAAGTTTGTTGCATCTTCATCCCTCTATACATTAAAAAAGAGAATTCCTGAGATTTATGTAAATTCTTATTTTTAGTCTTCCTCATCTATGAACAGTGCATGAGAGAGGGGACAACATCAGGGATCAAGCAGACCAGAGGTTTGTGGGGAAAGTTGTAACAGGATTCACTGTCTGGGGGATTAGACAGGAAAATTTGAAGACTCCCATCTATAAAAGTTCAAATATCTGCCCATGGGAATAACCCAAGCCTAATTTCCTTAAGATTTCAGCTGTCCACATGCTGTGAGGCATGTTTTAGCCAAGGCCATGCTAATCTTGAGTCAAAGCAGACTCTGTTGACAGTACAGAGAATTTGATGCACTCAATGTGGACAACACAAACTCCATGAATCCCTTTTGTTGTTAATTCAGGGATGTGATGGGAAAAACATAAAAAAACCAAGATAAAACAAAATTCATCAAACTCTAAACCATATTTCATAATAGACAAAAAAATTTAAACCTAATTTCTGGTGGAATAAGTCTGGCTCCACTTAATTTGTGTCTCAGTAGTTTACTCAAGCTGAAGACCCGGGTCTTTTGTTTTAGTAACAGAACACTTGAAAATCTGGAGAATATTGATGTGATTTCCGCACACAATCTTTAAGGCACCTTCATAAATATTTTCTAAAAGCCAAGTCTCTCAATTTTCTTCACTTTGGTGTTTTTTTTTTTTTTTTTTTTTTTTTTTAAAGTTTTTTTTTTCGCTTGTTTAAAAACTACCA